>JBBBDQ010001395.1:0-110000 GCA_037127315.1 Ascarosepion bandense | reverse complement strand
ATATATATATATATATATATATATATATATATATATATATCCAAGTGAATAAAGAAGGAAAAATGTATTAACAACGTTCAAACATTAATTTAAAACAGTGCTCAATATAGAAATAGAGCAATGAATATTTATTATAAGTCATAGTTTGGAATATGTATAAATTATAATTTACTTCAACAGTGTATATTTCGTTTCGACAAAAACAATCTCTCATCAGGTAGTTAGTAATGATGCTACTAAACGTTATTTTTGAAAAAGAATTTTAAAAATATCACTTTATTTTTGAAAAACGATACGAGGTAAAGAGGATAGAAAAGAAGGGAAAACAAAAAAAGAAATCGAGAAAAAGGTGGTAAATCAAAAAGGAAAGAGAGATACATAGGAAATAAAAAGCTTAGGAAGAGAAGAGAGAAAGAAATAGCTAAGAGGAAAGAGCCGATGATAACGGCTCAAAGAGAGATTGACCTAAAACCTGATAGGAAATGAAATATAGATAGATAAAACATAAGGGTCACCCGGCGTCTGGTCTTAAAAAGAAAGAAGTGGATTGAAGTTTGATACATTCGTTGCAATCCATTTCCGCCCAATTTTTTGACATTCCTATTTCTTTTACGTCTTTTACTCTAAATTCTCCCACGACACTTTCTTCACTCCAAGATTTTCTCACTTGTTTCTTTGCATGTTCTAAACTATAACACCCATGTATATATATTAGTCATCCACATAGAAGCCTGTTTTGCTGTATTAAAGCTCATCAGTGTGGCTACACACATCCACTTGCTTCTGGTCGGGATCGAAAATTAACCGATTTGGTGTCAGTCGGAGTCGCTACCCACTAAACCATGGAACCAGAGAAGTGAAATTTTAACGTGATGTATATAAGTAGTGTATATACACGCCAGTCACCGAAATAACTCAATTCATTTCTGAAGAGTCAGTATTTATCCACACAAGATTAAATGTCATGAAGTTTTTAATTATATTTGTATTGTGTGTTGTGCTCGACTTAGCAGAGAAATTGAATGTACTGCGGTCAATTTATTCTCATCTTCCAGCATAATAATCACCTTCTTAGAGTATACACAATGCATTTTTATCCTTTTCATATCCTGATTAGACTGGTATTTATGAAGTTAAAATTCTGGTCAGACATATTTCGATGAATCACCAGTGCGCTTAAAGCGTTATCATGTAGCATATCTTTCTGATACTCATATAACATTTTTAAGGTTTCTGTATGTTTCACCGATGTGCATAATTATACATTTTTTTAAAAAAAACTGTTTTAGTGGTAGTATTCATGGATTCCACTTTAAAATTCGACTGTTTATTTTCAATGATGCCAGTTATAGAGTTTGTAGGAAACATTATGTGTCTACATTTGTCATAGATGTTGAGATTATTATTTTTGTTTATTTCTGTAGGCCATTGGTTTTTCTTTTGTGGATTGTGTACGCTTTGTGATTGGCATTGTACAGTATATAATTAATGTAATTGATTATTTTGAAAGTGTTTTCCATACATTTCTCTACTTTGTGTAGAAATTGGGAGCTACAGATTCTATAGTCACCTAAATAAAACCTTATATTTAATCCGGATTTTATTTTATTGTTCGATGCGCGTAAAAGTGTATATTTGTATTGTTCATTCTCGTTGGAACTTTGCTTATATATACTTATGCGTTTGCATTAATTTAATGTTGAGTTATTATAAATATATTTTGCTTCTGTTTTGTTGGTGAAATCTATTGTTCTATCCTTTTTCATTTATGGTCAAGTTCTGGTATTGATCTGCCATGTACGTATCTTAATAGAGTATCGGAAATGTATTAGAAATATACTGCATCTATTCAGATAATACGATAAAAAGGGCTGGATTTTAAACATTCTTGTTAGGGGCTTGGCTGTACTTCACTGAGCTAGTAATTCATCAATTGACTAAATATATCTCTATCAAATTCCTGTTGAAAACGAAATAATAGGTTTATAATGAGACGAGAATTTATAATTTTGTCGGTTGTGGGTGTTTGATTTTTGATTTCAAATTTCATTTCGATGTAAATGGTGAACTTTTTTTTTTTTTTAATATCGCCTGTGAAAGAAATTCTAATGGTATAGCACCGGTCATTCTGAACTCCTTACTCTCAGCCTGGGTGCTGAGGCATGCGCTGTGAGCCATTCTCTGTCTCTTTCTCTCTCTCTCTCTATCTGTCTGTCTCTCTCTCTCTCCTGATTTCAACTAGCTAAGATGGAGGAAGGAAGACACGCCGGTAATATCTGGAAAAATTAAAAAACGGTATCCAACCAAAGCGGACACCTGTTTGACTTTTTCAGTATGTCTTAACTGTCCGGTATGTTGAATCCTGCATGCTTTTTTGTTTTTTAATTCTTGTCCTTAATATTTGTTTAAATTTGCAACTTTTAGCCTTAATTTTCGTTTGAATTTGTTCGAATTTGTAAAATATCTTTATAAAAATCTTAGACATGTAGCAACGGTACTATTTGTATATAGGGATTTGATTTCAAAGATAGTCCTATTTACATGTCATATCCAAGGGTTTTAGTCGATTGATGAGATCACCGGATTTTTAATGTGTGCTGAACTGATCATTCTGAGGTGAGGTGTTTAGACTTTTGCTATATATTTTCCTAATAGGCGATCTCATAAACATTCATGACAACGCAGGATCGCATACAACAATAATAACACTGAAAATATAAAACTCACTTTGTCTCTGTTATCCCACTCACCATATTTCCTGGCCTTGCAGCAACCGATTATTTCTTTTTTAGATAACAGCAAACGCATTTGATGGAGAAGCGATTCTCTAATAAAAAAAGAAGAAAAATCAGATGCAAGCATTTTTCCAAAACATTAACATCAAAGCCTGTGGAATTTTACTTAAAACATATCAAAGAGATGCTTAATAAGTGGCGACAATTCATTACAAATAGCGGTGAATATATAATTTATAAACAAGTCTTCTATTTTTATATTATAAATGAGATTATTATTTTTTGTCAATATTTGCACACAACGGCTTTTCAAGTAAATATGTAAAAACAATTTCTCATGTATATATTTCAAAAAGATCCAGCGACACTCATGTAATACGTATATAGCAGACAAATCTTATGGCTAAGTGTATATGTGGGTTGTGGTGCCGTGAATATCGGCTCGGCACGAAAAATCGAACAGCCCAGTTCGAATTCCAGTTGCATTGCTTGCATTCACTAACGCGCAAATATCATATGGGTTAAATAACAGGACAGACTAGGTTCTAGAGCGCTAGTTGCAAATCAGTTTACCGAAAAAAACAATGGCAATGGAAACCTACTGCGGGATAATCTTCTGCCCAATGGGTCAGGTCCCTTTCGAGACATGATCACACAAAGCGTGTATCACATATGGCACTTAACTGATTTTATATATATATATATATATATATATAAGTTTGAAATACTTTTTTGGTTTATTTCAAATATATTCATACAACTAATTTTATTGATTTATATATTCACGTCTAGCTGCAATAAATTGATCCTACTTATAATATATATATATATATATATATATATATATATATATATATATATAGAATATGAGACAGAGTGTTTAATATTTGTTATGTTTAAGGGTGTAAGATAATATCCTGCATAGCGGTTTTGTTTATGTGAATGGATGTATGTCAAATTTCGATTTCCTGGTATCGATATCAAATAAATCGTTTTCGTCGTAAACTGAATTTTGAAGGCTAAATAAGTCCTCTGAGTAAATGGTATCATGACTGAGACTAAGAAATACAATTGTACCAACTAAGAGCCAAACCCGAAGCAAAAACCAAAATAAAAGGGCTGAAAAAATACAGACATACAGGCAGATAAACATACACACACACAAACATCTTGCCTTTGATATATGTATATTATCGATTTTCTGCGTTATTGTAAGAACTGCAACCTTGAACCTTCTGAATATCGATTCTTATCTCTTTGTCTATGAGCGTTTCAAATTTGATTAAAATCGGACCACTCCTTCTATAACCCGATTTTTTTCATTATCGATTTTCGATATTTATCAGTGGTACCGTGACAAAAATAACCTAGCTACGAACACTCGCAGACGCTTATAGTACAACTGTGTACATTTTCAAGAAAATCGGTTCAGCCGTTTCGGAGTCTGTAGGTAACAGATACACACTCACAGACACACACACACAAAGTTCCATATATAAATAAGTTTAGATTGTAGATATAAAGACCATTTCCTGTGTATATCTTTCACAATGTTACAAAGAAAATCCGTGTAATAGGTATATGAGAGAAAATCTTAAGCCTCTAGTGTATTTTACATTCATTTCTATCTGCAAAGAATTTGTAACACGTATCAGGTATATATATATATATATATATATATATATATATCTGCTCGCAATGAGTGCAAGAGAACCCTAAATGACGCCAAACGGCTGTTTGCTGAGAGAATGCGACAGCGCATAGCTGACCGCAAGTTCGGCTTCAAGGACTATTGAGGGATTTGCAAACGAGTGCTGAACAATAGCAAATCCTCAATACTTCCTTTAATCCATGAATTTGCCCGCAGATTCTCATCCAACTCCACATTTGACTCATTTGGAGTACACCCACCCGACTTCCATATTAGAACTGAGGCCAAACTGCACGACGTATACATTACCCCGACAGTAGTATAATTTCAAAACTCGACCCCCATAACGCGAGTAAAGACGATGGAATCCCGGTGATAGTCGTTAAGAGATGTGCTCCTGAACTTTCCCCTGTCCTCTCTAAAATGTTTAACTGCTAACTTTCTGCTACCTACTTTCTCTTCAGTTGTTCCTGTATTTAAGAATTGTGGTGAACCCTAGGACCCATCCAACTATCGTCCTATCAGTCTTCTACCGATATTCGGGAAAGTATTCGAGGCCATAATCAATGCTGAATTAGTTCAACATTTTACTACGCACAAACTCTTCTTTGACAGGCAATATGGCTTCTGCTTTGCCAGGTCCACGGCCGACTTGCTAACAACCGTAACGGAGTACATGCTCCAGGCCCTTGATGGGACTGACGAGGCTCGTGCGGTTGCTCTGGACATCTCCAAGGCTTTTGACATGGTTGGCACTCTGGCCTGCTATGCAAGCTGCGGGGTTACGGTATTAGCGATCGCCTGCTTGACCTAATTCAATCGTTTTTAAATAACTGCAAACTGAAGGTCATTTTGAATGGCCATGCCTCTTCATCCTACAGCACGAATGCTGGTGTCCCACAGGGCTCTATCCTGGGCCCGACGCTCTTCCTTATTTTCATCAACGACCTCCCAGATGAGATCAGTTCCCAAGTAGGCATCTACGCAGAGGACACCACGATATACTCCCGCATCCGTAAGAAACCTGTCGTGGCGGACAGACATAATCTCGCTGTTGACCTTGAACGGGATCTACACTCTGTGGCGAATTTGGGCAAGAAGTGGCTTGTCAACTTCAATGCGTCTAAGACCAAGCTGTTGTCTGTTAGCCATCACATGGACCAAGCGATTCTCCCTGAGAGCAACACACCACGTCTCCTCGGCCTTACCCTCTTCTCAGACCTCAAATGGAACCACTATATTGAATCCATAGCTAAATCTACTGCTAAGAAGGTTGGGTTACTATGTCGATCCAGGATGTTATTTTCCGGCTGAATCCATCCTTTATATATACCCAGTCAACCATCCGTCCGTGCATGGAGTACTGCTGCCATTTATGGTCAGGCGCCCCTGTCGTTCTCCTCAGTGTTCTCGACAGGCTCCAAAGGACAGTCTGTAATGTGATAGGTACTGATGATCTGGCGGCTCGTCTGCAGCCACTTCCACACCGTCGAAATGTGGCCTCCCTTTGTCTGTTCTATAAATACTTTCATGGCTTCTGCTCGGACAAACTTTAAATGCAATATCAATACTCATCCACTGGACTCAAGTTCTCTCCCCACTCCCGTATATCCTTCCCTTTCTTTCCACCTATGTATCTGTCATCGCACCTGCATTCTCAGCTTCCAATTGCGCCTTTCTAACTAGTTTCCCTCCTCACTCTTTTCTAATTAATCTTTTTACAGTTACGTAGCCCCCCTCAGTGGCATTTCTGCCTTGCTCTGGGTGAAATGATATATATATATATATATATATATATATATATATATATATATATATATATATATTAACGAAACTTGGTTATAAACCACCTACAATTTGAAATGATTTGTGTGAACATTATTTTTTTATCCTTACTCGTATTTAAGTAGGTATTCTGCTTTAATTAAACAGTATTATATATTTACATCTACCGGACTGATTATTTACGATGGATTTTTATTACGAAAATGTGTATCATTTGGCAGGATTCGAACCTATGACCCCTATCTACATAGGGGAAGCTACCATGTGATCTGGCACGTCTTAGACCTCTCGACCACGAATAGCCATTCGTCTTAACAGGGTTTTAATCAAGCCCATATAACACAATTTTCCATTTATCACAATAACCATATCAACTCTGAAATTTTCAGACAATAATATATTTATGTTATAAATCATATATATGTGTGTGTGTGCGTGTATGTTATCATTAGAATTAATATAAAAAGCTGACAATTTATTTCTTCTAGTGAAAGTACGGCCCCTAGATTTAAAAGTCCAGGCCAAGTTCATCTTATCGCTTGGGATAGAAATACAACCTTCCTAAATAACTAACAATGAAAATCTAACCCCCTCGGCCAGATTTTTTTATTGTCCCCACCCGATGATTTTTTTGTCTAGATAAATCTAACCCATTCATTGTTGTGAGGAATTTCGTTTGAAGAACAGTTTGTAAGATCTCCGTAAGCTATACCATAGATTCATAAAAGCATTCAACTTATCTTTATATATATATATATATATATATATATATATATATGTTTCCCTAAAACATTCACACGTAGACACACAAATTATATATATATATATATATATATATATATATATATATATATATATATAATTTGTGTGTCTACGTGTGAATGTTTTAGGGAAAAAAACTGACAAATTGCGAAAAGATTTCGTGTGACATATTTCGTAATTTACGGAATCATTGAATCATTGGATGTTTATTTTGATGTGATCGAGGAATGGGTGGGGGACGGTATGACCATTTTAAATTTAAGTTAAGAAAACTAGCATTTTCATTGCTTATATAGTCTACTTGTATGTATGAAATACGAAGCAAATACGTTAAAATATCAGAAATATAATATGAAAATAAAAATTCCTAATCACTCTTAATCGGTACATCGAAAGTAAATAATGTATAATGACCAAGGCATATGTATATACATAATTTGTATCGGAAATGAAAAAAATGACTGTTAATAGAGAAATGCGTATTAACATAAGCAAACACTAAAAAAAAAAATAAATTGGTATTTTTTTGTAATTTTTTGTATAAATATTTGAAGACATGAATAAACATATGGTCATCTAAATCCTGCTTTTCTCCATTGGAATATGATTCTTCAAAACTCTGACAATGCATAAATAGATGAAAAATGGTATTTACATTCGATGATGGTACGGTGGGCGAAATTTGAAATCATAATGCATAAATATTGATCAATCATTTTACTCTTCGAAATTTCTATGTTTTATGCCAGAGAGTAAATATCGTGTTACTTTTAATACCAATGCTACGAATAGTAGCTAATGAATATTTTGCAAAATATTTTTTATACCGATTATAAAAATGTAACTTTTAAAACTCAACAGCATGTTATGCAGATGAAAATGTTAGAAGACAATTGTGATAGCAGATGAGAGAATTTAGGTAAAAGAACAATAAAGATTCCAACGTTAATTAGTAGCCTTAAAAGCGATTAATTGCGGAACAACGATTAGTTTAAACATATTTTATCAGAACTAATTATTTAAGAAACTACGTAAAATATTACAACGTCTTTAAAGGGGAAGTATTCCGAAATACTATGAATTAAGAAATCTCGATTTTACATTGAATGAGGATAATTTTCTTCAGAGAAAAATAGAGTTGAAAATCTTGCTTTTTCGAGAGGGATAATATATAATCTTCAAAGAAACATAGAATCAATAAGAAACCATTGAAATTTTGAGAAAATTAATGAGAAAAACTACACTGGAGAACAGTTACAGGACAGTTTAAAAGCAAGAGAAGAATGAAGAAACAGCGTGTAAACGTTTTCCCAAGATGTCTTGAATGGTAAGCAGAAAAATACAAAGAAGAATTACAATGGCTTAAAAGTTACAAAACCAACAGAAATATATTTGGAGAGCCATGATCGCCACCATCCTGAAAGTGTATAGCACAGAAAAGAAAGAAATAACTTTTTAAAAAATAAAACCAATGAGTGATATATAAATTAGAAATAGTGTATTTGATTCTAATACAGTGGAGTTGTGCAAAATATTTGTATTCAAAGCAACAATCACTGCACCATGGAATATTTTCGGTTTCATTGAAGCATTGAAAGAGAAATGTGTTTTGTTCTAGACAAGAAAATTAGCTGTTTGACAAGTGTTGTCAGCCGTAAGGTAAAACAAAAAATCGAGATTATTTTGATGAAATAGGACGTATTTCTCGTATTTTGCATTTCCAATTCATTTATTAACTGTATATACACTACCGGTCATAATTATTAAGACACCCCAGTGTTTAAAAAATGATGTATTTCTTAATATTCTTTAGTATTTATTGCCAAGGGAATAATTGTAAATGAAAATAGAATGGTTCATTTGTAAATACTGCACAATAACGTGCGCATCAAATACATTTATAAATATTTAATAATTACCGATAATGAAGTTTCTCCGATGAAAGAATGAAGAAAATTTAGGGTGATTAGCACTAGTTAATCTTTGCTTCCTTGCCTTGTAAACGTAATAATAACAAAAGAGTCATTCTATTTTCATTTGGCAATAAATACTAAAAATAGTATGAAATGCATAATTTCTTTTAAAAAACCGGGGTGACCTAATAACTATGACCGGTAGTGTATATTTTGTTTATACAAAATAGACTTACTAATTTTAGCATACAGTCCAATGACTACAAATATCACCAGTCAGTCATTACATAGTAAAAATTCTTCTAGGCTATAGACTGGAAGACTGCACAAGTATTATTCATGAATATTTCAATGTTTTTTAATATGTTAGCCACGAATAAGCGTAGATTAGATGTCATTTTTGCAAAAACCTAACAAAACAACCGGCATTATCAAGTTTATTTCTGAGAATAGGAGACGTGTTTAACGGGGCGAGAAAAGAATTCAATGAAAACTAGAGTCCAATAACATTAAAACCCAGACAGCAGTCCTTCCGTTTACAGAGAGATGACAATATGTGCGCTTGTTTATTATAAATTTATAACTTTACATTGAATATAAATTGAAGATGTAGCTTTTTGACAAGAAAAAGTTCATAGAGAGCTGTAGAAAAAACTTTGATGAATACTGATAAAAAGATTTTCTGTAGAAAATTATTTAGCTACATAGTATGGTATCATTACATATAAATCTTTTAAAATTCAACTTAACATTAAAAGAACATTTGTGTTGCTCTTGCAATAAAATAAAAATGACAACCTTAAACAGAAAATAGGCTAGACATACAAAAATAGAAGAACTTGTTTTAAAGCAATGTTTAAGAGAATGTAGGTAAATCATTTGAGAAGGAAACAAAGAAAAATAGGTATGTAATAACATTCCTTCCACAGGGAATTCTGAAAAAGCATTTTATTCAAATATACAGACAAATTCTATCATTACAAATGAGAACACAACCCGAGAAAGTCGAAGATATAAACTTCTTGTGATTTTAAAATTCACACGTATCATTCAATTAAATCCTGGCTGCTACTCTCGCATAGCCGGGATTTGCCGGCTTCTTAAATATTAATATCATTCTACACACTGTCACTCCAGAATGATCCTTTAATTTATATTTCATTTTTATTTTTACTAAATTATTCTTCATTCCTTTTCGTTGTCAAAGCAAATTAATTTTAAATAAATTTTCCAGCCTACTCTTTTAGTTTAACTAACTCTTCTATTTTAAATGTAACGTTGATATACAGTAACCCACAGTTTAATGAGTGAGTGGCTAGCAAGTAGTCATGATTTAACACCCTGTTACATTTTTATGCAGTTGGTTAAGGGATCAAGTCTAATTTTTTTTTTTAATTATTTCACCCCGAGCAAGGTGGAAACGCAACTGATGTGCAGGGGGTTACATAAATGTAAAAAGATTAATTAGAAAAGAGTGAGGAGTACAAACTAGTTAGAAAGGAACAATAGAAAGCAGGTGCGATGACAGATACATAGGTGGAAAGAAAGGGAATGTTATACAGGGGTGGGGAGAGAGCTAAAGTCCAGTGGTTAGTAGATGAGTATTGACTTTGCATTTAAATTTCTGGAGGTTGTAGCCGCCAGGAAAGCAAGAATACGGGAGCGAGTTCCACAGGCGGGAAGTGCGAGAGAAGAAGCTGCAGGAATAGAATTGTCGTAACCTGACTGTGAATGGGTGGGACCCAGTTGACAGTCTGGTTGCACGAGTAAACACCTGTTGAGGAGGCATCAGTGACTTAAGCTCGTCCGAGCAGAAGCCATGAAAGTATTTATAGAATAGACAAAGGGAGGCCACATTTCGACGATGGGGAAGTGGCTGCAGTCGAGTCGCCAGATCAGTACCTATCACATTCCAGACTCTCCTTTGGAGCTTGTCAAGAACACTGAGGAGAACGGCAGGGGCACCTGACCATAAATGGCAGCAGTATTCCATGCACGGACGGATGGTTGACTTGTATATATGCAGGATGGATTCAGGTGGAAAAAACATCCTGGATCGACATAGTGAACCAACCTTCTTAACAGTAGATTTTGCTATGGATTCAATATAGTGGTTCCATTTGAGGTCTGAGGACAGGGTAAGTCCGAGGAGGCGTAGTGTATTACTCTCAGGGAGAATCACTTGGTCCATGCTTATGGGAGGCAGGAGAGGTTGCCTGTAATGGTTGACAGACAACAGCTTGGTCTTAGATGAATTGAAGTTGACAAGCCACTTCTTGCCCCAGTTCACCACAGAGTGTAAATCCCGCTCAAGGTCAGCCGCAAGATTATGTCTGTCAGCCACGACAGGTTTCTTACTGGAGCGGGAGTATATTGTAGTGTCATCTGCGTAGATGCCTACTTGGGACTTGATCTCATCTGGGAGGTCGTTGATGAAAATAAGGAAGAGCGTTGGGCCCAGGATAGACCCCTGTGGGACACCAGCATTCGTACTGTAGGACGAAGAGGCACGCCCATTCAGAACGACCTTCATTTTGCGGCTATTTAAGAAAGATTGGATTAGGTCAGGCACGCGACCGGTAATACCATAACCGCGTAGTTTTATAAAGACTTTGGAAGAACATGCAAAGTGAATACAAGGGTTATGTCTTCCATAACACAAGAATATTTGATGAAATCAAGAGGATTCCTGAGCTTCTTGAGATGTAGGTAGAGCAAACCGGTGTCCATATCGAAGTTTATATAAAACCTCAAGCTAAACGCGTTCCTTTCATATTATTCTCGTAAAAATTATAGTTCATAAACAGTTCATAAACAGATTCTAAGTATTTTAAAATGGGTTGTTATTTTTCAATCACATTTACGAATGTTCTATCATTAATATTGCAAACGTTTTAGAGCAGCTGATCTGTTCTCTGCCTTTTTTCGTATACTTCAATGGGCATAAACTGGCTTGTAACATTTTATAACCTACCAAACCGAACTTGTAAAGTTTCATTATGAAAGAGCACACTTGAATTTTTCTAGTTATGATGAACTTTTTTATTTTTAATGCGAGTCCTTGATTTGAATATCTATTGGGACATGTTCTTTCGATATCTCGACGTGGTGTAATTGTCATAAAGCTCGTCTCGTTAGAATCTAATACACTTGAGTAGTGAGTTCGATCCTCACTGGGTAGCCCTTTATATTCGTCCTTGTGTCACATCTAAGCGGCGCTTATAAATTCAACTATTGGGATATGATCTCTCTTTAAGCGGCGAATACAACTCATATATAGAATCCATTGCTAAAGATAGTGGCACATTTATCGGTTTATAGTAATATTCCAGAAAGTACCTGAACCATCCTACCATCCTTTATCATTAAAAGGGAACAGGACAGATCATCAAAGTTATGACTTGCCAAGCCATGTACACTGGTCAGACTCACCCTCATCCGCTTTGTATTTCATTGAGAAAGATGAAGATAACTTCTTCCCCGGAACTCTTACATTGGGTATCAGATTCTTGTGGAATGCTTCTTCGATCATTGGAAAATTAACCACGTCAAATATAAAGGCAGTGGTTATCTATCCTGTATATCTTAATAATATGCAGCTCTTTTCCCCTCTTTTCACACACTTACAAAAACTTCTTTGAGTGGCTCTTGGGTCTAGTGTTGTGTGAAAATCGTAATTAATAAACATTAATCTTCAAGTAGTTGGCGCAGATAAGTATTACGCTGCCAAGCGAAAAATCGTCTAAAAACGATTATATATCGCTACTGTAGAAGTGCATTAAACAAGTGTTGTTGTGACATGATGGTTAAAGTATAATTTAAAATTAGTTCGTTTACAACTCTTCTTAGGTAAAACCTGGCACAGTAAGACTCGAAAAAGGGTTAGTAAGCCGGCAATGGTTACAATATCACTACTTATACTAACAGAAGATCTTGATATGTGGCGGTGATTCTGGATTGTCAGGTCAGCAAGCCCGACCTGGAGTTATATGAATGGAGATACCTTGTGAAAGAAATTGTCATTTTAGTGTGAGGTTGTCCCAAAAGTTCGTAAACACTTACAAAAAAATGAAATTATACTTGCAAAAGCAACAAACATTATTGCTCAGAATAAAGACCATCATTTTCCAAGACTTTCTGCCATCGAAGCTTTCGGATCTGGTCAAAGTACCATTCAGCCGGCTTCGAATAAAAGAATTCTTGACACGCTTTCTCGACTTCATCAAACGAGTCAAATCGGCGGCCCTTCAGAAAGTGTTGCATTGAGCGGAAAACGTCGTAATCTGGTGGAGAACAGTCAGGACGGTAGACTGGATGTGGTAGAACCTCAACACCGTCTAGTTCTTCAAACTTGTCTTTGGTCTTCCTGGCTGTGTGTGGCTTGGCATTGTCCTGCTGCATCAAAGCGCACTTTTGGTTGATCAGAGCCGGGTACTTTTGCTTCAACTTTTTGTCAACTCACTCAAGTTGCTGACAGTAAAGTTCGGCACTGATGGCACGACCATTTGGAACCAACACAAAATGCACGATTCCTTCAAAGTTCCACCAAATGCACAACATGACTTTCTTGCCGAATCGATCTTGTTTTGGAAGCGACGATGTCTCTTGCCCTTTCTGAACCCATCGCTTGTCTCGATTGTGCTGGACCAGATGGACCCATTTCGCAAGTGTTTACGAAATTTTGGGACAGCCTAATATAAGCCACTTCCTCAACATTTATTTGTGGACATTCTTTTGTCTTTACTAACAGCATCCGAAGTAAAATTAAAAGTCTGTGAATGAAAACTATTCATCATCTTTATCGGCATATATTGCTTGAGTTATATATGCCGTGAAATACGAGGTTGAACAATATGTCCAAGCATTATTGTTCTTCTGTGCGTCAGGATGTGGGCAGTCATGGATCTCTATCATCACCAAGCCTCCTTAGTAGCATTTCACCATTGCAAACTTCTTACCATCTGTTATACCATTCATTTATACATTCGTTAGGCGGATAAATAACTTCCGCTATTTTTCTTGCTCTCAGTAGACTGTGTGAGAGTTGAGTTATCCAAACCCCATGTCCTCACTAAGCGTAAGTGTTCCCTTTGTCATTTTATTTAAGAGATCCTCGTTGCAATTCTCAGTAATCCTCTGTAGAAACGCATTTCCGTTGTCTACAATTTCCTCTTCATCTGTAGTGTGATTGCCTAGCTTTCACTGCTATAAATGAGAATTGATACCAAATATTAATTCAATGCAATTATCTCTGTTTAAGGCGACATTATTCTAATTCTTACTACTTTTTGTAGTTTCTGAAATTGCATATTTCGCTATTCCGATGAACGTTTCGATTTTGGAGTCACATTTCTTATTCACTGTTAACACACTTCCCAGTTGTTGTAACTTCTGTAATTGTTTGATGGTTACAACTCCAATTCGTAGTTTACGTCTTGGTTTTTCTTTTGCTGACAAACATACATTTTAACTTCTTACAGTTGATAGCTAACCCCTTTTTTAATCTAATTTTTTGCTTTCCTTTACTATTTATCTTTGAGGTCCTGTGTTATTTGGGTATTTTATGTTTTGAAGATTGCGTTCCCAAATAATAATACTTGGATAGAATTCTTGTCTAACGCTCTTTTCTCATAAACTGTTTATTTTTCTATTATTATTCTATTATGCAAGCGATTTTCTCCCAGATATGGATTATTTAAGAAAAACAATTCCGAATTGATTAATTTTCTTAAGAGTTCAAACTATTTCTTGTGTTGTACCTGTGTTGTAATGGAATCTCCCACACTCCATATTGCCTATATGGACTGACTATATTAGTAGCCATTAAATAGAAATCACAGGAGAGACTAATAATTCGCCTCGCCAACAAGGCTAGCTCACGGTTAGAGCAATCAGACTTGAGCAGTCATTCTTGATCACCTCTCAGCATCCGAGCAGAAAGGATCTCAAGCGTGGTTCTACCGAAGAGTTGTATCACGCTTGGGTTAATAAAACAAGAGCTAGACCCAGCCTTAATCTGCGTCTACATGATATATTTCGCCGAGCCTACCGGCTCGGAATCCCAATCCTTGTGTTACACCTATCTTAGTAGGAAGGCGGCGAATACATTTGCCTCGCCAACGCGGTTTGTTCAAGGTCTGAGAAATCAGATCCGAGTAGACACTCTTTACTTCTATGTGTACAAGCAGAAAGGGACTTAAGCGGGACTCTGCGAAGGGAAGATACTCGCTTGGGTTCAAGAGCTCGACCCAGCCTTAACCTGTATTTACAGGATAGTTTTTGATGAAATTTCGGGTTTTGAATCCCCACGTAAATCGACATTATGTTACACCTGTCTTGGCTGGAAGTTAGTAAATACCATTGCATTTAGAGATCAGTCTTGAGCAAGTACTCTCTTGTTCACCTCTACATTCTAGCAGTAAGGGACCCAAGCGAGGGTAGAGTCACGTTTGGGTTAAAAAACAAGAGCTCGATCCAGCCTTAAGTTAGATCTAATTAATATTTTTCGTTGAGCTGAAGGGCTCAGAATTGACCTTGTGTCGCACCTACCTTGGTGGGAAGGTAGCAAATATCCTTGCTTCGGCAATTACTAGCCTGCTACCAGATTCTCTGTTTGGCTGTAGTATATTCTCCTTTACAATATATCTCTCTTTTCATCTACGCATGTATTGCGTATTTTTCTTTCACTCGAGTACAACATTGTCTGTCTGTACCTTCTTTAAAGAGTACAACAGTTTCGATGAGTTATTCTACTCCAACTCACAGCGAGAAAGAACCCAAGACACTGTTTCTAAAACGTACAACATTAGTAATTACGGATTTGATCAACAAACGTTGAAAATACTCTGTAAAATTAATAAACAAAATTGGAACAAATGGCTGAATTGACTAAAGCATTACACGGTAATTTGCTGTTACAACAGCAGCAGCAGCGAAACAATTACAGCAACTGTTTGAAAAATCACATATCTTTTAACTTTAACTGATCCAATTACGAAAACAACAAACAATTGACACTGAGCTATAGAGCAAAAGCGTAATATCTAAAACAGAAGAAAGGGCCTACGATATTTTTCTTTGAAGAAATATCAAATTCATCATCAGAATTCAAGTCTGACTTAGACAATGAAGCAACTTACCCTGTCTCTATGTACGAGACGAAATTTTCGGAAAGGTGCGAACAATGGATTCAGGAGTAAAAAATTACGTTGTTGGTTCAAAACTTAGGTAAATTAAGAGAACACTAAATACGTGAACCTAATTTTACCTAAAAAGCCAGAGAAAATCTAGATCGAGGAGACAATAAATGTTCGATAATAGTCAGTTTATTCCATACTCGATATAAATATTTAAACATAATAAACAAAAGAGAATGAAGACTTTGTGACTGACGCAGTGAATCACAATGTAAATTGTTTAATTTAGTCGACCTTACAGTCGACATATTTAAATGTTTAATCTTCGTTCCAGGGACTTACAGCTGCGAAGGACAAAGATCATGGATTCTAACAAGTATCGAGCAAGACCCTTAATTTCCGCTACCAAGTGACTGAGAAATGCTAGAGGCTGGTAAATGTAAAGATACAATACGCGGATTGAAGAAAAGAACATTGCTCGAGTCCAAGTGATAAAACCGAAATTTGCAAAATAAAAACTGAAAACATCCCTCAGTGTCATGACTGGGGATCGCATTTAGAAAAAGGCTGTTTTTATTAAAGATAGGTTTGCTTTGAATGTGGCTATGTCGGTCGCAAAATATCTCACTGTTAGCAAAAACTGAAAAGAAGCAAAAATTTAAGTCAATAGTAAATATTGTTTTATCCGAGAACGTAATTGAAAAAGGTGAAAAAAGAAAATACGTAAATAGTAAAATAAATGACCATACAGTGAAATTATTGTTGGATACTGGAAGCGACATTTCTATTTTGAATGAACAAACACGAAAGAAAATATATTGTCTATCATTGACGAGTACCAAAAAAGAGCTAGAGGTGTGTCTGGGAAAAAGCTAAACTTCAGTGGTGAATTCAGCTGGAACTTATCATTTAGAGTGAGAACTTTTAATTCAAAAGATTATGTTCTTCCAGATTGGACGAATTTATTTGGTACAGATTGGATCGGCCTTTGCGATTTATGGGAAATAACTTTAAATTCATTTTGCAACAAAGTGGAAGTTTCAGAAAAAAATTATGAAAAAACAAAAATTCTGAGCTGAAAAACGAATTTTCACGCGTGTTTTCTGAAGGTCACAGACAATGCAAGAAAACTGATGTTAGGTTCGAACTTAAAGAAAACATAAAATCCGTATTCAATAAATAAAAAAGTACCATTTTCAGATTTAGATTCCGTAAATCAAGTGTTGGAACGGTTAGAGAAAATGGAAGACTACTCGGATTGGGTTGCATCTACAGTATTTTTTAAGGAAAAAGAACAAAAAAGATCTGAGCTTGTGCAGATTTTACAACCGGATTAAATGACTGTCTGAAGGACCACACATATCCCCTACCTTCACTGAAGGATAATTTTTCTAAGATGAGTGATAGCAAATTGTTTCCTAAAATAGATATATCTGACGCATATCTACTAGGTGAAATGGATGAACAGTATTCAAAGTTATTAACAATTAATACACAAGGGACTCTATATGCTACATCGTCTCCCGTTTGGGTTGAAGGTGGCTCATAGTTTGTTTCAAGAAACAATGGACACCATGTTAACGAGACTAGAGTTTACCATAATGTACCTGAATGATATCTGCTAAAGAGCGAAAACAACGAATAGCACAAAAAACAAAGCTGGTGTTTCAAAAGATTGCTGAATATGGCTTCAAGCTAAGTTCAGAAAAATGCGAGTTGTTCACGAAGCAGATCAAATATTTGGGGCAAATAATCAACGAGATGTGCCTTGTGGTGCATTGGATATCGGCTCGGAACGAGAAGTTAGGGAGCTGAGTTCGAATTCCAGCTGAATTCATTGCATTCACTTACGCGCAAATACCCATAGAAAAGGGATTAATCCGTCTATTCCTTCCAGTTATGGGTTAAATAACAGGACAGACTGGGTTCTATAGCCTTGATCGGCAACCAGTCTACCGCAGAATGCAATGGCAACCTACTGCGGAATAATCTTCTGCCCAGTCAATCATGTCTCTTTCGAGACATGATCGCCCAAGCGTGTATCGCCTATGGCACTTAACTGACTGAATCAACGAGAACGGAAGAAGACCAGACCCGGAATGGGCCAAAGCTATTAAAAATATGCCACCACTAAACAACGTAACATATGTTCAGGCGTTTTTAGACTTGGCCAACTATTACAATCTCTACATTTACAAAGTGCATGATCTTAGCGCCCTAATTAATGACTTATTGAAGAGGGGTGCAAAATTAAGAATGCCAAAGCATAATAGACTGTCTGGTATCAGATTTATCGTTTGCGCATTTTGACCCTAAAAAAGAAATAATTTTAGCATCTGACGATAGCAACTACCTGATCGGAGCGGTAATTTTACATAAGTTTTATGATGGGACTACAGCCCATGCTTCCAGAACACTGCTTCCTGCAGAAAGAAGTTATAGTCAGATCAAAAAATAAAGCCTGGAAATAATTTACGCGGTTAAACATTTCACAGGTTCAACCATGCAAGCAAATTTGTTTTACAGACGGATCATAAATCGTTGTTAACAATTGTTGGATCAACAAAGAGTATACTCACGCACACTGTTAACAGGTTAAGCGCTAGGAAATAATCTTGTTAAACTACAACACTAAGATGGAAAACCTACCCTCTAAAAAACTAGGAAACACCGACGGTCTGTCTAGGTTGATTCCAAAATTTGTAGAACCATTAGAAGTCACAGTGATAACTGCTTTAAGGGATGAAAAAATTATCAATACTACTATGCAATGCAATTCGGGAGTTACCCGTGACTCTAGAAGATATAAGAAAAAGTATCTAAAAAGAAGAATTCATTAAAAACAAAAATGAAGAAGCAGGTATGGTTAAAAGAAAAACTTGAAAAAGGGTTTAAAATATCACCGTTCCCAATCAGCTACTATATGCAGATAGTGATAATACCATATACACTGCAAAATAAAATCCTGAATGGATTTCATATAAATAATCCGGGCGTGTCAATAATGAAAATCATTAAAACATAGCTACATGTATTAGCCTAGGATGGACCAGGAGATAAAAAAATAGTAAATACGTTTAGAGCGTTTCAACTTGCGACAAAAGCACCACTAATGGAAAATTCAGCCATAGCCTAAAACGGATGCCCCGTAGACAAGGATACACATCGACTACGCTGAACTAATAAATGATTACTACTACTTTATAATCATGGGCAGTTTCTCGTAGTTTTTTGAAATATTCATGTGTAGACATACGACATCCACAAATACTATGGATGTACTAAACGAGCTTTTTAGTCGTTTCGGCACACCGAAACTTTAATTGGTGACAACACTACCAAGTTACCAGCAGAGAATTAAAGACTTGCTGCCCATCTTTGTCTATAAACTAATTTACAACCTAAGTTTACCACCCGAGATTAAATGGGCGAACAGAAAGATTCGTAGACATTTTCAAAGAAGCTCTAAGAAAGAATCAAGGCTTGGACACCGATGAGAAGAAAAGTATGCAAATGTTCTTAGCGTTTTGTAGAATTGCTCCCAATCCGAAAGTAGATTCAGGCGGCTTATTATTCGGTTAGGGTTTGACAGGCTGTTGCCTAGCGCAACGAAGTGGTAAAAAAAAAAAAAATTGTGACCAAATTTTGCAAACCAGCAGACAGAGTTTTTCAGAAATTATAAAGTTTGAAAAAGCTTCTGGGAAGACGGACTTATCATAAAAAAAACATGGCAAAGGAAGAAGATTTCAATGTAAGAGACATTTAAATCATTTAAGGCCAAGACATAGAAAAGATGTCAAGCCTCGTCAAGAATTACCAATGGAGGTAATATATGACTCATTTCAAATACCAGTTCCCATATTTCCTCCGGTACCGATGCAATTATCTCCAACCCCGCCAGTGCCGGAAAGGACAGCTTCCATAAAATTGCTAATTCCTCAAATCTCACCTGCACAAAAATTGATGAGATGTAAAATTACTAGGTAGAGGAAAAGGTCAAAGAATTATATCTTGACCCCTAAAAGAAAAGGTATTGAGCAAAGTGTCATGGAATATTAGCTCAGTGCAAGGTGTTGTGTTATATATCGCCGTACGACGACAAAACAACAAACACGCATATATAAAAATATAAGGTTATATTTTTATTAATGACGACGAACCGTGTGGAATAGAGAACGGAAGGGTGAGAGCGCACATAGAATGGGTTGACGGGAGTGTAGTCTTGCCTGTGGTGTTTCTCTGCTTCCACTGGCCGTTTTCTGCTTCCACTGGCCGTTCTCTGCTGGCGAATCCATGTGTCGAGGTCTTTATATAGTCTTCTAGAACCGGGGCTTTCCTTCCGGTCCTGCCTCGCCCACGCAACGCCCACGTAATTCCCAGAGACACCTGTTCTGTTTGCCTCCGTAGTCATTTCCGCCGCTGTCGGAAATAAGGTCAAACGACATCCGCTCCGGCCTCGACAGGATGTATTTCACAAACACCCGCCCTGCCGCTCGCCGACCCCTCCACCGACGGGAAACACCATCGCTTGCATCACTTCCTCGGGTGGGGCCAGATTGTTATATTACACTTGTAATGGAATCTGCCAAAATACTTATCGACTATCTGCACTGACTATATTAGTAGCCACATATAGTGAGCAGAGGAGATACATGTATCTTGCTTCAGCAATTACCTGTTCGCCATCAGATTCCCTGTCTTGCCGTAGTGTATTCTCATTACAATAAATCTCTTTTTTTCATGTACGCATTTTATAAATGAAACTTTGTCAGTGTGTCCGTTACCTATAGATTCCGAAATGGCTGAACCGATTTTCTTGAAAATCTACACAGTTGTACTATAAAAGTCTGCGAGTGTTCTTAGCTAGTTTTTGTGTCACGGTACTCCCAATAATTATCGAAAATCGATAATCGAAAAAATCAGGTTATAGGAGGAGTGGTCCGTTTTTAATAAAATTTGATACACTCATAGACAAAGACATAAGAAACGATATTCATAAGTTTCAAGGTTGTAGTTCTTACAATAGTGCAGAAAATTTGATCTCAATACCAGGAAATCAAAATTTGACTTACATCCATTCATTTTTTTTCAGTCTACGGTTTTGCTTTAAATGGAAACAACTATTGCTTTTTAGTCTTTCGTGCCAGCGTCCAAAAAGTCTAAGCTCCAGAACCATGGATTAGTTTTAAAGCTTTCATTCAACTCGAGCAACGCCGGGCTATACTACTTTATTTCTAGATGAAAGAACTTGTCAAATCAGCAAGAATATTGTGAAGAGATTTACGGGGGGTGTCTAATAAACTTCATGCTCACTGGAAGCCATCAGATATTAATAATATGGAAACCTAACGAGTACAAAATATGATAACAATAATCCTAATTTTTTTATCAGAAGACAAAACAAATAACAAAGTGAAAATAAAATAAATGTGTAATGAAAACATGATTTTGAATGAATGAAATTCTAATTCATTTTTAATGTTATGTTATCTCGATTCAGGATCTTAATTTCTTAAATTTAGAAAGAAAATCATTAAATCGATGATATCGATTTTTATTGTAGAGATAAGATAGCAGTAGTAATCTGAATGTAAGCCGAGGAAACGATTTACAAGGATTGAGAAAAATATCAAGAATACTAGATGTAGTTGCGGAAGCAGCTTAGAAGAAGTGGGAGGAGGAAAAAGGTTCTAGAGAGAGGGGGGAATGGATGGATGCAGAAAGGGGATAAACATGTAAGAAAATGGGGCAAACTCAAAATAATGCATTGAAAAAGTAGAAATATTTATAACAGTAATAGTAGCAGTTAAATAGTAGTAATAGAAGAGGAACTAAAAGGTAATCATGAAAATGGTAAACACGATGAGGATAAACAAGTAAAAAAAATGAAAACTCGAAGGAATGGAGAAAAAGAAGAAAAAAATCAACAGCAACAAGAAGAAATGGTTAAATGAGGAGCAAGAAGTGTAAAGTGCAAAGTAGTCAGTCAGTTAAGTGCCATACGTGAAAAACGCTTGGGCAATCATGTCTCGAAAGTGACATGACTGACTGGGCAGAAGATTATCCAACAGTAGGTTGCCATTGCTTTCTGCGGTAGACTGGTTGCCATCCAAGGCTATAGAACCCAATCTGTCCTGTTATTAAACCCATAAATGGAAGGAAGAGACAGATTAATACCTTTCTCAAGGGTATTTGCGCATAAGTGAATGCAATGAATTCAACTGGAATTTGAACTCGGCTCTCCGATTTCTCGTTCCGAGCCGATATCCACTGCACCACAACACACAAAGTAGTAACAAGTTGAATTAAGGAGATTAATCAATGCGTAAAAAAAGGTAAGAAGAAGCCACCAAGAAAAAGATGAACGAGGGAGAAGATGATGATGATGACGAATGAA
Organism: Ascarosepion bandense; assembly: GCA_037127315.1. NCBI lineage: Eukaryota > Metazoa > Mollusca > Cephalopoda > Sepiida > Sepiidae > Ascarosepion > Ascarosepion bandense. The sequence continues at coordinate 87,621 of JBBBDQ010001395.1, read as the reverse complement.
GAACGATGAAGGATTTTAATTGAAAGAGAAAAAAAGAGTGAGGATAAGAATATATACAAAGAAAATAAGACGAAACTAAAGAAAAAACAAGAAAAGGGACAAGAATTATTTTTCATTATATGGCTAATGATAAACAAATAAAAAAGCCGAAAAATATCCAAACAACCTAGAAATCTCCGGAAATAGTAATATAAAAATAATTAGAAATTATATTCTATTCGGAAATGAAAGGTCTGCGAAAACAATGGAGGTAGTGGAAGAAACAAATGGCGGAAAAATAAACATTGGGATAAAATTCTTTCGAGAATATTAAGGTTTGCATCCTAGAAATACATTCGAAATAATTTTACTTTCCAGAAAAAATAATTCTTGGGTCTTGAGAATTTTTACTTTCTTGAACCTCAAAGTTTATCAGGTGCTGTCATTTGCCTATTATAAAAAATAATAGTTATGATATTTCTGGTTATGCTATCTCAAATTAACCCGCTCGATTTTCACTTGACTACTCACCCTAGATACATCAATATTCCTACTTATAGAAATAATAGCCAGCATTAATACGTATGTTATTCTTGGTGTATATTATGAAATCACAAGATACGTAAAAATATGTACCTAAAAGTCATAATGTACGTAAAAACTAGAAGGGGAAACCGTAGCATTTGACAAGTAGTCAGATACTCAGGACGAAACTATTTTCAAGAGGAAATAACTTACTAGATATAGACATCGATTAAGCGTTGCCAATTGCTGTGATCATGAGTTTAATCTCAAATGTAGTACCGAAAAGATGAAATAAGACAAATATCTAAAAAAAAAAACATAAAATATAATGAAACATTATAGCAGTCTGGTCGGATCAATCGTTAAAGCATCGTGACAATAATAACGAATATGAAGAGAACCGTTGGAATATTTCCGTCTTTTCTAAATTACAATTTGATGTGCGTTGTAGTGCAGTGAATATCGGCTCGGAACGAGAAATCGGAGAACCGAGTTCGAATTCCACTTGAATTCATTGCATTCACTTACACGCAAATACCCTTGGGAAAGGTATTAATCAATCTCTTTCCTCCAGTTATGGGTTAAATAACAGGACAGATTAAGTTCTATAGCCTTGGCTGGCAAGCAGTCTACCGCAGGAAGGAATGGAAGCCTACTTCAGGATAATATTCTGCCCAGTCAGTCATGTCTCTTTGGAGACATGATCGCCCAAAGCATGTATCACGTATGGCACTTAACATAATAACTGAATATATTAAGCGAAATTATGATTAAGGCTTCTGCTGGTCATAAAGTGAGGGATCGATTTTCCGTTTTATGAAGCAATAAACTGACCCCAACTTATTACTACATAATAATATAATACATCTCTTCTCCATCTATCTATGTCAAATAACAGGACAGATTGGGTCCTATAGCTTTGGCTGGCAACAAGTCTACCGCAGAAAGCAATGGCAACCTACTGTGAGATAATCTTCTGCCCAGTCAGTTATGTCTCTTTCGAGACATGATCGCCCAAAGCGTGTTTCACTTATGGCACTTAACTGACTGTAAAAACAATTAGAATATTCAAGATAAATTTGTTCAGGTGTTCATCGGGAGAAAGAAAAAATGAGAAAGATACACATAAATGCTAGCAGAAAATAATCGATGGTAAACAAGGAAGTTAGAAATAGATGCAAAACAACAAAAAAATGGAAACTGCAGAGATAAATAAAGACTAAGAAACATAAATATAGCAGGTAAACATAAAAATATAAAAATAAATAATTGCGGAGTAAACGTATGCTTCGACAGCACGTCTCTTCTTCTTCGGGACGTAAGCAATCATGGACTTCCACTTGGCTCTGTCTCCTGTCGCTCTCAATATTTTTCTTTTGGTATCTCTCCCAAACCCAAACTCCGCTCCGCCATCCATTTGCTCAGGACTATCAAGCATGTCTCGCGCTGCTTTCCTCTGTCTCTCTTTCAATCTCTCCGTCCTGTGAGTATTAAATTCTCCAGGCCATCCTTACTCATTACGTGTCCATGGTATCTTCAGGAACCTTTTCTACCATACATAAATTCTAAAAAAGATAAGCCTCATAATAGATAAATATACTAAAAAAACAGGACCGATATATCACTGAATATATCTATGTAAACAGAGAACTGGAAACTACAAAAGAGAATGAAAAGATGAAACTACTAATATTCTAAAAAAAATAAGCAAAATAAGCAGTAGGAGTAGTCATCATTGTAATCATTATGCTATCAACTTCTTATGGTTTTGGTGTCGATAAGATAACTAAAAGTGTAAATGACATATATGACAGCGGTGAAATAACGAAAGACATCAAATCTAACATTAGAGCGATGATATAGAAGTGAGAGGCTAATAAATGTGAATTCTATTGAGAATCTCTATAACTAAACTCAGCAGACTTATAGAAAGTGTTACATTTTATCTATCTCAGATTTTAGCGTCAATTATCGAAATATGCCCTTGTGAGTTTATTGCCTTTTTGCGTTGTAATGTTGTATATTACTGTACTTTACTTGCATGAATAATAGTAGTACTACATACGACAACTAGCAGTATAGCCCGAGGTTGCTCGGGTGTAATGAAAGCTTTAAAACTAATCCATGGTCCTGGAGCTCAGACTCTTTGGACGTTGGCACGAAAGACTAAAAAGCAATAGTTGTTTCCAGTTGAAGCGAAACCTTAGTCTGAAAGAAAAATGAATGGATGTAAGTCAAATTTTGATTTCCTAGTATCGATATCAAATACGATTTTATCGTCGTAAACTGAATTTGGAAGGCTAAATAATCCTCTGAGTAAATGGTGTCATGGCTGAGACTAAGAATTACAATTATACCTACTTAGAGTCAAACCCGATGCAAAAACTAAAATAAAAGGGCTGAAAAAAAGACATACAGGCAGATAAACAGACACACACACAAACATCTTGCCTTTTATATATTTACACAACTGTGCAAATTTTCAAGAAAATCAGTTCAGCCGTTTCGAAGTCTATAGGTAACGGACATACACAAACACACAGCCACACACACAGACACATACACAGAGAGACAAAGTTCCATTTATAAATAAGCTTAGATTAGATTATAAATGGTTCCATATAATCGGAACTTACTAACGACAATATATTTTTTTGTTTTCCAGTAGTTTATTCCAGTTGAATTTGTTTCATTCACTTACGCGCAAAACCCATTAAATTTTTTTTTTATTTCGTTGCGTCTCCCTCCAGTTATGGACTAAATAGCAGGACAGGTCCCTGGTTAATGGCAACTTACTACGGGAAAATCTTCTACCCAGTCAGTCATGTTTATTTCGAGAAATGATCGTCGAAGCGCGTATCACGTATGGCACTTAATTGATTGACTGAATTTATATCAACGATGTTACTATGTAGCGCTGATATATTCTGCATAAAATGTTCTGGTGTGTGTTACATTATTATTAAAAATTTCTTCCAATTTATTTCTTTGTAAAATTAGAACTAATCTAGTTTCCTCATTTTCTTAGATAATAACATTTTTTCAAGTTTCATCATTTTCTTGGCGTTAATCCTCGCACATTGGATTATTACCGTAGGATTCGATAATCGACAATTTTATTGATGCATATTTCTATTAACCCGATTATTAATATCATATTCAATAATCTTACCATCTACTGAAATATTATTTTATGATTCAATAATCCACATTTTTTCCTTATGTCATTTTTCCCTTCCATTAGATTATGACTATAAGAGTCAACAATTTACAGTTTTCTTAATATCAGTTACGTCTACTGGTTTATTGCCATAATATTCAATAATCCTCAGTTTTTATGCTGATTCCCACCTGCTGGATTATTATTGCAAGATTACATAGCATATATTTTTGTCAATTCTCGTACACTGGATCATTACCGTAAGACTCAATACTGCACAATTTTACTGATATTAATTCCAATCTAGTTAATTATTACTGTATTATTCAATAATCCACACTTTTCTTCATGTTAATTCCCATCTGCTTTTCTAATACCATATTTATTCTATAACTCACAATGTTGCAAACAATCGATTTCTCTTTACGTAATTATTGATATAACTTCTAATAATTCACTACCAATGATGTTCTAAATTTATCAATAAAAGAAATATACAAGATATTGAAATGGTCTTAGGACGATCATGAATCTTTTTCGAAAAATAAAATTTATTATGCTTTGTCGTGTGGGAAAAACGTTCAAGCCGAGAAACTTTCAGTACTAATTGGTCTACTCCTCCTCAGTCAACGCATTTGAAACTGGATTAGGACAAAATAGATTTGATCGCTATTACGTTTCAGTGAGTAGCATTTTAGATGGCAAGTGTACTATTTCCTAACAGCGACAAACACATCCAAATATTCATTTAAAAATGTGACAAAAAAGACAGCAGAATCAATTATTCATTATATGACTGTGAAAATCTTCCAATAGATATTTTTATCCGGCCGGAATGAAATCCCAATGGAAACAATATCTGAAAAGCTGACAAATGATTTGAATAGAGAAAACCAAAACATTCACTTTAAGTGTGAAGCTAAATTATTTTTTTCCTGTTGAATAAATCTTTTTATTTTATTTTATTCTGTATGGATTATGATAACCTAAATTATATGAGTTAATGAAAATAATGTATCCAAAGTTAAATATTTTAATTTCATATTATTGTTTCAAATATTCAATCAAAATTTCTCATATCTAGAGGTTCTCATTTACCTCAATTTTACCAACATTTGATTTATAGTGCATAAAGCAGGATAGCAGTACATCACTGAATTACACAAAAAGAAAAAAATAAATCCTATGTAACGTGTTTGTTCCTTCCAAAGGAATTCTTCAAATGTCTAAATGTATTATCGATGAAATTTAATACAAGAAAGAGAGAGGGTAAGATATATGGAGAGAGAGAGAGAGAGAGAGAGAGAGAGAGAGAGAGAAACAACAAAAACAGTTTATCGTTTTACATCGCGAAACGCGGAAGTTTTATTTATTCCCTCTATATGTTTATAATTCTCAATCAAAAAATGTATTATTGATCTGAAGTAATCCTATCGTGGGACGAAACGTTTTACGTAGGCGATTTTTCAATATTAATATTGTTACACACTATTCGGCTCATATATAGATACCTCATCTTAAGAACACACATATATATATATATATATAATTCCAGGTAAAGAGAACGCAAGATTCTATTATTTTGAGTGCTCCGGCATTTATTTTATTATGAACAGTGATCAACAAGATAAGTATTAAAGAGCTTAATATAATTATATAGTTATGAATTGTACATTGCGATAGGGAAATTTCTATGTTTCGAAATAGATTCTCTTCATCATTTTTGATGTTGGTTGTACAGATTATTTACATTGATTTTGTTGTACAGATTATTTATATTGAATCTTCGCTCTGATTAGTTAAAAGAAACACACATGTTAATTTTATATCTTGCCACATACATACACGGCAAACCAAAGGTTTTTGCAACCAACATCAAACATTTCCGTGTCACAGTGTACAATGAATTCATAACTATATATATATATATATATATATATATATATATATATATATATATATAATATTAATTCAATAATACAAAATTTCGCACACATTTTCTTAGTAAAAACAACCATCAGCCTGATGACCCTCAATCAGATCTGTTTCGCCGTATCACAGCTCATCAGTACGGTTAGACAGCCGATTGCGTTTTACCCAGGACTGAAACTCGACCAAATTGAAGGCAGTCGGCGATTCCACCTCTGAGCGACGGGCGATCGGTAGAAGGAGATAGATCTTTTAACTAGTATATTATCATTATACACTCCCAATAGCTGAGAGTGTTCTAATTCATCGCGGAAGGAACGATGCGTAGATGCCAGATTAACTACTGTTTTTCAAAATCTTAAGTAAACATCACTGTTTTTAAACATTATAATTGTCGTATATCAACCTACATTTTTGAGAGTTCATAATAACATGAATGGGCAATCCGGCTGGGTTCGAATAGGTTTTGACTTTGTGGAGGGAAAACCATCGTACATCCAGCTTATTTTTGACTTCCACTGAGAAGCAAGGATCAATTAGAAGGTAATGGCACGTTTTATTAAGCAGACAGTGTTTATCATTTTTCTCTCGCGGTAACATAAACAAAGTAATTTCTAAGGAATTAATATGTTACAGTGTGTCCTCAAAAATTCATGCGCGCTTCAAACAATTGAAAAGTCGGTGTATATCTAAGAACATATAATTTTATAAACTAAATAGAATCTACAGATATTATTTTAATTTCTTTTCAACGTCTGTTTTCAAACTGACATCAGTTTTGTTCCAGCCCCTGCTGACAACGCGAAGCAGTGGAAAAGCAAACATCACTAAACAATTCGATTAGTACTTGTGTGCATTCTCGTTCTTGAACTGCTCCAAATTCAGCGACTGTTGCGGGTTTGCAGGCATAGATTTTGTCTTTCAAGTTTGCCAATAAGAAAATCTAATGGAATGAGATCTGGTTGGTGAAAGTGGAGTGTATTCTACGAAACCATTCGTCTAATCCCTCGTTTAGCAAGATCTCATCAAGGAAGGATCTAACTTCGCGATGGTAGTGTGTGTGGGGTGCCCCATCTTGCTGAAAATAAAACTCCTCATCTTCAAAGTCCTCTCTAATGCTTGCCATGGGAGTTTCCGTATACATTTTTGGGGGAACACACACACACACACACACACACCATTTATATATATATATATATATATATATATATATATATATATATATATTGTGCGTGTGAGTTTTTGAATTTTTAAATGTCGTAATATGTCAAAATTGGCATTCATTGTGAATGCTAGATAAGCGTTTACAGAAACCAGCCAATACTTGTGAGTCATGTTAGCAAATCGTAATGCATTTCAGCAAGGTCGAAACATGGGTGTAATAATCCACTTTGCGAGAGCCTTATGTGTGGTGAAATTTCATATTGAATGGCTTTGACTATGTAGAAAAATCCTGATTTACATCTGAAGATTCGCTACACAAAAGGTGTCAATGCTTTACTTTTAATTTTTTGAATCGTCTATTATTGAAATGAAAGCTGTGATGGATTCTAACGCCTATCCATCATAACATTTGTGTATCTAAAATCAGTAGACACCAAAGACGTCACATGACTCGATGTGTGGATCAATTATAATTAATCATGTATAGGAAATAAGGAAAATTAATATAGAATAGATTGTGTTAGAGGTAGTTTCGCTTTAGACCGCAAATTATTACAAAATCAAATATTAGCCCGAAGATTCTCCTCATGTTTTTAAATAGCCTAGTCAGACCTTCACTTATATGATATCATGAACGTTAACAAATTTGTTCAGAAATATATAAACAGTCAACTGCATATAAGAACTTTCTTGTCCCAATGGTTATAAATCATTTTCAGTGAGTGAAGTCTGTAGATTTAGGCAAAACCCATTCTTCTTTGGAACTGTTAGAAACAGATATCACATATATCTCGAAGAAAAAACAATGTTATATTCAAGATGTCGACTTTCTACATTACTTCTACCAAAAAATTAGTAATGAAGCTTCATCAATGCTATATAACTCCACATTTATCCAGTACCATATTTTTTCCTTCTCAATCTAATTGTTAAAACACTTCACGAGTGCATATCTATGTCATTCGTAGTAGGTTTTTGATTGTTTTATAGTCGTGTTCGCGTTGAACTTTTCATTTCGCCATTGTTAAACAGCTCCCATCTTTGGCCCGTCTAGTGTACCTTTTTAATTTCTTGCGTAACAATAGTCATATGCACCGTGATGTAATCTGTCATCATTCTCAGAGTCTATATTGATTAGTTTTACTACCACTTACATGTAGATGTACACAAACACTTTTGATACTGATTATACTGTAATGAGAGTTTAAGTCAGTGTACTCTTAGTCTCATCTACAGCAGCATGTATCCTGCTACCAAAATGCCTGTCACTAAGATCAATTTTCCTTTTCCGCAAGGAACTGACATTAACTTTACTGACTTATCACCCTCATTCTTCTTACATTAAATGTAGCATTTCCATGTCCCTTCAATAAACTTTCGTGGAATTTGTACTGCAATTTTGTATCAAAATCAAAATTATACAACTACTTGCTCTCTATCTGTGTCCAGATGTATAGCCATTTCGAAAAAATGCTAAGTTACCTCTATGTAAGTTTCAGATGAATTTTTCAATTATTTATGCTTTATAATTATAAAGCTCATAGAATTTTAATATTATTTAAAAAATTAAATTAGACTAGACATTGCATTCTCATTAAACTTCGTGAATACCTTAGTAAAACAATTTGCAAGCCATATTTATTCGTGTCTTGTAATATAGGGAACATCTTTTATTTACTGTCTGCCTCGATGGAACACAAGTATACTTTACATTTTTTTTAACCTTCTTCAAAGTGTTCTGCAATATTTTTAGATAAATGGTCAGAATGTCAGAGATTGATTTGTTCGTTAGAAACAAAGCCAGTGGCAGTATTATTCATATTCATAAAGTTTCTAAGGTGAGCTACGATGTGATACTTTAGCGATTATTTGATGCAATGGTTTTCTTCCGATCCCCAATATAGATATAAAAGAATTCTTATCTCTCTCTCTCTCTCTCTCTCTCTCTCTCTATATATATATATATATATATATATATATATATTGATGTATTCTGGATGAATGCAGATACAATCTATTACTTTTCAGTCTTCCTGTAACCACTTTTACTGCTGTTTCAATATTTATCGTAAAACCGTATCCAATGAGGATGCTTTTCTGATCACTACAATCTTAATATGTTCCATATTCCCCTCATATCCTCATAAATGTGTCATACTCTGTAACCTTCTCCCTCAAAAAGGTTTCAGATCTTCAACAGTCTGAACATCACGGGAAAAAATAAATAGTGTTCAAAATTCTCTATCGTTTCACGGCTTTCCGTATCAATTATGATAGTACACTAGTGTCGAGACTTTTTTTTAGAAAAGCTGGTAATAAGGCATATACCCATACTATCTTACAGCATATTTTTCCCAAATAACATTGGTGAGAAGAAAATGAATTTTTCATCAGACGAAATCCTTTGTCGTTGGTGCCAAAAATACAACGCCACTCCAGTGTTATAAAAATATGATGTATTTCATACTATCTTTTAATATTTATTGCCAAGTAAATAACTCTAAATGAAAATAGAATGGTTCTTTTGTTAATATTGCACAGTAACATGTGCGTCAATTTAATTTATAGACTTCTAATAATTATCTATATTGCAGTTTCATCAATGAAAAAAATTAGGGTAATTAGGACGAGTTAATCTTTACTTCCTTGTCTTGTAAAAGTTTGTAAAGTAATAATAACAAAATCATTAAATTTTCATTTGGCAATAAATACCAAAAATAGTATGAAACACGTCATTTCTTTTGAAAAAAATTGGGTGGCCTAATAGTTATGACCGATAGTATATATATATATATATATATATATATATATATATATATATATATAAAATAGTTTTGATTTTAGTGATCAAAGATTGAATAAATATACTGTTGAATATATAAACGGAACTTCTACTCAAATACGAGTGTCATAATAATTCTAAATATCAGCGATACAGCGTATGTGAATTTAGAAATGGACAATGAGTTGAGTACACAGTGCCGACTGTCTGTTTCATGCTTATTATCAATTTAAATCTGTCTCCAGGCAATAGATTTAACTTATGTCTTTTAAATTAACTTGTCATATTAAAACATATAAGTTACCGTAATCTTCTTCTTCTTCTTCTTCTTCTTCTTCTTCTTCTTCTTCTTCTTCTTCTTCTTTCAGAACGTAGGTGATCATGGCCTTCGAAGTCTTCCTATCCCTTGTGGCTCTGAGCACATTTTCTCTTGTTAAAGCAGGCAACCCACGTTTTGACAGCCACCAGCTCAGGCCCGTCAAGTATGTTACACGCTGTCTTTCCCTGTCTCTCCTTCTCTCGACTGACCAGTTAGTATCAGAGTAGTAATATTGCATTAGAGCTCAGATTCATGCCATCGACGTAAGACAATATATATATATATATATATATATATATTGTCATATCCCAAATTCCTACTCCTGTATACCATCTAACTAAACATATTAACCAGCTTATCACACCCTACCTCCCGAGTAAATACAACAATTAGTCAACTCTAGATGCAATCCAAACCCTCAAGAGCGAACAACCCAATAATGAAATCATAACTTTACTTGATGTCGAAAACCTATTCACTAACGTACCCGTTAGCGAAACTATCGACAAAATTATAAGGAATGTCTAGAATAATCCGGCATGACCCCCAATCAAAATTAATCCCAACAGCTTAAGAAAAATCCTACTAGCTTGTACTACCGAAGTCCCTTTTATCGACCAAAACAACACTATATATATACAACGTGACGGCGTTTCCATGGGTTCAGTACCCGGTCCGACATTTAGCAATTTCAACATGTCGAACCTCGAGAATACTACCTTTACAAAATTCAAAACTAATCAACACTAATGGCAATAAGTTTACTATTTCACCATATAAAAAAACCCACTAACAAAAGTCCCTCCACACTTAATTATATTAGCGAATGCCCCCACTATTACAAATTAGCAATCATAAAAAATCTACTACATCGTGCAAAAACCAATTCGTCTACAAAACACATATTCCACAGTGAACTAAAAAACATAAAACAGACACTCATCAACAATAATTTTCCTAATTACATAGTTGATGAACAAATACGACATTTCCTTCAAAACCTTAACACAGAAAAAACAACACATGGTAATAGCCCAATCAATCCCAAACATATCACTCTCTTATGTCGTAGCCAAACTACCAACTACCAACTAGACCAAAATATCCTAAAAATCTCAGAAACACTAATATCTCTCTGACAGACCTCTACAAAAGAATTAAATTTATCATATATTTCGCTAAATCCACAACATCCAACTGAATCGTCCGCAACGACTCTTCCCCCACCGTTAGCGATTTGCAAAAAAACAATGTAGTGTATAAATTCAAATGCCCCTCTCGAGAATGTATCTCTAACAAACTAAATAATACCTACATTGGACATACTACTAACTCGCTTTCGCATTGTCTTACATTACACTTAAATGAAAATTCTAACATATTCCGACATTTATAACACCACGGCTATCAACATGCACTTCTTAGAAAAATACTTGTTGAAAATACATATATACTTAGACATGAAAATAATAAACGAAAACTTAAAATTCTAGAAGCTATCTACATCAAACAGGTTAAACCTAGCCTAAATAAAATAAATTTCGACACCCCCAATAACATACTTCAATGCCTATAATCGACGGGATAGGTCATAGTTATTATACTTACCCACTACACCAATAGTAGTAGCAGTTCCCTGACCAATCCCCTCATGCCACTATACTCTCATTTGACCAAATACACTACCACCATTCCTTCTCGGCCTGCGGCCATGTGCGACGCAAAAAAATGGACCTGTTTAATTTTCTCTGTATAACTCCACTCTGTTAATAATTTAAAAGTTCTATGTTCACTGTATATTAAATGTTCATCCTTTGATAATGGCTTATGTAAGCCGAAAGCTCAGACCTGATAAAAAAATCAACAATTATTGCGATTTCTTGTTGTCTTTCCATGACAACACTATCAAGCTAATCAGATCATACGAAAGGATCTTACACAAAATAAATAGACAGAACTTGTCTATATTATTCAATGAAACCTGTATTAATGAAAAAATACTGCCAAAATACACACAATATATATATATATAATACCTCGTTTCGTGCTGCATGGAGCAGTTTTATTAACATCTGAATAATATTATACATATGTGTACCCTCATGCGTATATTTATTAATTCACGTACCTACTATATATTACATCGACAGCAGACTAAGTCGAGTGCTTTGCTTGTAAGTGCCCACACTTTATTTCCTACCTAGAAAGGAGGCTCTAACCTCATTTCTAAGCTTCACTCCCATAAGGCAAGCTGAGTTGATGGAATTTCAACTATCGTTCTAAAGATAAGTGATCCTATATGGGCTCCTGTTCTCGCCAAACATTTTAAATGTTGCTTTACATCTTTCTGCTTTACTGCTTGTTGGAAGACCTTTTCTATCGTTCTTGATTTCAAAAACTCTGTAGGGCCCTGACCCCTCTCTTTACATCTTATCTCTTTTTAGAAAGGTTTTCGAGGCTATTATCAATGTTAAAATAGTAAGCCATCTCACATCACATAACCCTCTCTCTGATAAACAATATAGCTTCCGTGTCACCATGTCTACCGCTAATGTGCTAACCACCATCACTATATATATATATATATATATATATATATATATATATATATATATATATGAAGCACTTGATTAGAACAGTGAAGCACAAGATGTAGGTCTTGATATCTCCAACGTATTCGACAGAGATTGGCAGGCTGACTTTCTGTGCAAGCTACGACATATTTGAACGATTGACGGTATTAATACAATCATTCTTGTCAAATTATGAAATGAAGGTGGTTTTTAATGGGCAAGCTTACAGATTCTTCAAGGCTTGGTCATAGTTCCTGTTTCTGCTTCTCATAAATGATCTTCCTTAAGAAATCAGTACCCTAGTAGGCACCAAACTTTTCGCCCGTTTCAATAAGAAAACTACCAAGGCTTACACATTAATCCTGGCTACTGCACTTCAAACAACCTTCAGTCGGTTACTGAAAGGGGCAGGAAACGACTAGTAAAATTTTATGCCCCCAAAACGATTGATCTCTTTTAACCACCAGAAACATTCCTGGCTACCATAAGAATGGATAACACTAGACTCCAAGAGAGTAACGCACTGTAACTTCTTGGCCTCACTCTCATAAATGACCTCGAATGGAATGACTACATTGAATCCATAGCTGCATTCACTGCTATGATATTTTGGTTGACTGTGTGTCAGACCAGAAATGTTTCTTATCAGAATACATTTTGCACATTTATATATCTAACGTTCGTCCCTACATTGAATACTGTTGCCATATCCTGCCTGATGTTCCTGCTATTCATCCTAGAGAATCTCGACAAAATCCAAAGAAAGATTTTCAATGGAATCAATCCTGATTTGTCAGCACATCTTTAGTTACATAACGTGATGCGTCCCTTTTCTGTCTTTTCTACAATATTTTCATTGCAACTGCTCTGATAAGCCTTTTTCCACCGTAATTCAATCATATGTATTTACTCGATTTACGAGATTGGTATTAAGGTCCCACCCATTTACCGCCGAACTCGTTAAATGTAACCTCCTCTTCCGTTCTCACAGTTGCTTTTCCCGCACTTCCCGTTAACGATATTCACTTCTATTTGTTTGCTCCCCTGAAATCCACAAAATTTTAAAAGCAACGCCAATTTTCATCCTATATCTACTTGATTCACATCCTTCTCTTACCATTCTTTTGCCATCCCTTCAACCTATTTATATAACACCAAGTATGTAGATAGTCTTTATTTATTTCTTTTTGCAACCTTTTTTCTTTTCTTTAATTTGGTTATATTTATTTTTAATTTGTGTTATTATTGTGTGATATTATGTGTGCATATATAATCTCTAATAATTATATGTGTATGCTTATTTTGTGCATGTTTATATCTTTTCTTCGGTTTTGTGTATGTATATATATTTCCATTTAAGATTTTTTGTGTGTATGTGTGATTTCATGTACTTGTTCTTATTTTTGTGGCACTTCCAGTATTGGTGTTGCATTGCTTAACTATATATATATAATATTAATTCAATAATACCAAATTTCGCACACATTTTCTCAGTAAAAACAACCATCAGCCTGATGATTAATGTTGTATTATAGTTTATACGAGTTTTAGTATTATTTAATTCATATATATATATATATATATATATATATGCAGTTAGGAGTTTGGGTATCATTGAATTAATAATATTATATTATATTTACACTCAACTGACTTGGGCATTGAGCCGTTATTTTGTTTATTATTTTAAATTTAGCGTATTTTAACTTTTAGTTTATATATATATATATATATATATATATATATATATATATTAATATATACGTGTGTGTGTGTGACGATAAGATTTTCTCTATATATAACTTTTGGACTACTACCCTTTGGGTAATTGCAATGTAATTGTATGAAAAGTGGAAAATATAGACAGTCTCTCCTAGACGAGAGCAATCTTTCTGTTTTTCTATTTACTTGATTAACTACTACTACCATATATGGCTTTATAGCACTGACTTCACTGATAACACCCTAGTTATTGCTGGCTGACCCCGATTTACTCGACGTCTGTTTGTGATATTTTTCTGGTATTGCCAGAACCTAGAAGTTAAACGACAGCAAGATAATTGGGGGTTACAATGGAATCGCCAAATTTATTCAGATCTGCCGGTGGGTGTATGGTGGCCATGGAAGTTTTTCTAATGGCCTACACCAAAATGTTAGAAGAGTTTTCTTTAGAATAAATACAGTGAATCTTTAAAATATAACACACACACACACACACACACACACACACACACACACACACACACACACACAAATTTGAGCAAACTAAATTCATATCTATGCCACCAGAGCATTCTGAACCAGTCATAAAACGCCCACATCAACTGTGAAATGGCAATCCATATTCCGAGACTGATAAAATAAAGCGAGTTGAATATAGAATTAAAGATGATCTGATGCAATAGCTGCATTTATTAACTCGAAATAAAACAGGTTCTAGTACGGAAGGCTGATATTAGAGAAAGAAAATTCTCCAGACATGAAACGATTATATAGAAGTCTTCCACGATGAAAGAGAACACCCAACAATAGCCAAAAATATCAACTATCCGGATATAATAAAATCTGAAGTGGAACCAGCACTGGGTAAAATGAACAGAATCAAACTTGTAAGACCAAACGGAATTGTAATAGAGGTGACGGTTGTCTCTGGCGTTTTCAGCATGCAAAAGATCACGGAAACAATAAATTAAATTTACAAAAGTAGGATCTACAGGAATATCTAAGTATATCTATTTTCATCACACTGCCTAAGAGCCCAGGTGCAAAAAAATGCGAATTCCATCAGAAAAACAGCTTAATGAACCATGATTCGAAACTCAACTGTTACGTGATATCTGTCTTGCTGTGTGGCAGCAAATATTGGAAAATCTCAAATATGAAAAAGGGTCCCGAAGGAATAGAAATGTGGTTCTACAGAAGGATGCTGAGAATAAAATGGGCTAATCTTTTGAGCAACGACGAGGTTTTGGAGAGAACAGAAACAATAAAGAAACATATACCTTCACCAAGGAAAGACAATTGAAGATTTTTTGGGCAGGTAATGAAAACAGGTGTCTTGGAAAATTTGATACTCAATAGACAGACAGCAAGAGAAACAGGGAAAACGAAAGTTTGACATACTTAATAATCTTGAGCAAATGGATGGAAAAACAGGGTTCGGGAGAAATAACAAAAAGACAAAATTTTAGAGCTACCTAGAGACATAAAGATGTGGTGGACCATGACTGTCTACGTTCTGAATTGAAACCGCAAATAAAAAATGACACTGAATTCTGATGATTAGATTGCGCTGCAGAATCAGAGGGGAAAGAAGACAAGAACAGTCTGGCTTTGTCAAAGATATGAGAACAAAGAACGCGATGTTTATGCTCTTAATGTTCTCAGAAAAGAGCAATGAAAATTCAGGAAGACGATTGCCCGTGTCTTAAAGATTACGCAATAGTTTGATAAAGTACGACATAAATATCTACTGCTACTGTTCAACAACCTTGGTATTCTTGGAAAGGATATTATACTAATCAAGAACGTATACGACAGCAAAATATCTGCATATAAATTGAGAATGAGTTCAGGAAATATACAAAAATAAAAAGGTAGGTAAACAAAATCTGTCTTCTCACATGATATATTCAACCTATACAGCGAGGCTATTCTGAGATAACAAGAAGTCTGACGAGGATTTATTATTGGCGGCTACTGACTTAACAACATAAAGTATGCATATCAGACATTGGTTATAGTAGTCAGTCAGTCAGTTAGGTGCCATACGTGATACACACTTGGGCGATCATGTCTCGAAAGTGACATGACTGACTGGGCAGAAGATTATCCCTCAGTAGGTTGCCATTGCTTTCTGCGGTAGACTGGTTGCCGACCAAGGCTATAGAACCCAATCTGTCCTGTTTTTTAAAACATAACTGGAAGGAAGAGACGGTTTAATACCTTTCCCAAGGGTATTTGCGCGTAAGTGAATACAATGGATTCAACTGGAATTCCAACTCGGCTCCCCGGTTTCTCGTTCAGAGCCGATATCCACTGCACCACAAAGCACATCCGCTTATAGTAGATACAAAAATAAAGCTACTAAAACTCTTACGGAAGGAAAGCGATAAAAATGGATTAAACATCAACTGCAAGAATATAGAATGCATGGTTGCTAGCAAAAAGATGATCCTAAAATGAAAATTGTGAATCGGAAATACCAAAATGAAAAGCTGCGGAATTTTAAATATCCGGTAACTGATAACATAGGACGGAATGTGTGACACTGAAAGCCGATTATGTGTCCAAAAAATAATTCCAAAATCTACGCAGAATACTAAGAAATAGAGCAATTTCACTAGTAAAAGAAAAGAACAGTACTAAACTGCTACGTGAGATCTGTTCTCCTATATGATAGTGAATGTTGGACGATCTCCTTAATGAGAAGAATTCAAGCAACAGAAATGTAGTAATGCAGAAAAATGCTGACAATACAATAGAACAAATATATGAGTAACAACGTAGTTTTGGAGAAAATTGTAAGCAAAAGAAAACTAATACTAAACGTCAGAAAGTGACAGTTGATGTCCCTCGGCTATATAATGAGAAAAGACGGGTTAAATATCTATCTTTCAATTACGGGATAGATAAAGGGTAACAAGGATTGAGGAAAACAACGCATTACATAGTGAGCTTCAATAAATGGCTGCTGCAACAGGGCTTAGAAGAAATAACAAAGATAAATATTTATTAAGTTCTGCACAGAACAAGCGTTCTGGAAAGCCATGTCCAACTACGTTTCGAGGAATCACGACACATGAAGAAGGAAAAGACGAAGTAGAAAAGTCATTTTACATGACAATTTTCGACGATCAGCCTCAGACAGAACTAACAATGTCACCAAACAGCAATCGTAGTACAATCTGTTATGTGAGCTAAACACACACACACACGCGCGCGCGCGCACTAGAGATCTATTCGGTGTGGAGTAATTTTAAATTCAACAAGCTTTACAGATTCAACGCAAAAAACAAAGACAAAAAGCACTTTGTAGCTTTCCGAATTTATCAGTCTAATTCATCTTTTTTTACAAATCATTTCCTTAATTAGGTTGTCACCCGATGTTCTTGTTTCCTTAGTTTATTACTACTCTGTAATTATATATATATATATATTTTTTTTTTTATCATCTCACCCCAAGCAAGGCATTCTGCCACTATTGCGCAAGGGGTTACATAGGTAAAAGTGATGAGAAAGAGGAGTCAGTTATAGGAAATGTCGGGAGGAGGGTAATAGACGGATGAGGATACCGAGGATGGGGGGAGAGTAGATGAAAAATGAGCTTGTGAGAATGGATGCGAGTTAGTGTGATAGGTGTCTATTGACCTTGCATTTAAATTTTTTTTTTTTTTTTTTTTTAATCATTTCACCCTGAGCAAGGCAGAAGCGCCACTGATGTGCAGGGGGTTACATAAATGTAAAAAGATTAATTAGAAAAGAGTGAGGAGTACAAGCTAGTTAGAAAGGAACAATAGAAAGCTGAGAAAGCAGGTGCAATGACAGGTACATGGGCGGAGAGAAAGGGAAGGTTATACAGGGGAGGGGAGAGAGCTAGAGGCCAGTGGTTAGTAGGTGAGTATTAACTTTGCTTTTAAATTTCTGGAGGTCGTAGCCGTCAGGAAAGCAAGAATACGGGAGTGAGTTCCACAGGCGGGAAGTGCGAGAGAGGAAGCTGCAGGAGTAGAATTGTCGTCTTCGTTTGGCTAACCTAACTGTGAATGGGTGGGACCCAGTTGCCAGTCTGGTTGAACGGGTAAACACCTGTTGAGGAGGCATCAGTGACTTAAGCTCATCCGAGCAGAAGCCATGAAAGTATTTATAGAAGAGACAGAGGGAGGCCACATTTCGACGATGGGAAAGTGGCTGCAGACGAGTCGCCAGATCAGTACCTATCACATTACAGACTCTCCTTTGGAGCTTGTCAAGAACACTGAGGAGAACGGCAGGGGCACCTGACCATAAATGGCAGCAGTACTCCATGCACGGACGGATGGTTGACTTGTATATATGCAGGATGGATTCAGGTGGAAAAAAACATCCTGGATCGACATAGTGACCCAATCTTCTTTGCTATGGATTCAATATAGTGCTTCCATTTGAGGTCTGAGGACAGGGTAAATCCGAGGAGGCGTAGTGTATTACTCTCCGGGAGAATCATCTGGTCCATGCTTATGGGAGGCAGAAGAGGTTGCCTGTAATGGTTGACAGACAACAGCTTGGTCTTAGATGAATTGAAGTTGACAAGCCACTTCTTGCCCCAGTTCACCACAGAGTGTAGATCCCGCTCAAGGTCAGCAACGAGATTATGTCTGTCCGCCACGACAGGTTTCTTACTGGAGCGGGAGTATATTGTAGTGTCATCTGCGTAGATGCCTACTTGGGACTTGATCTCATCTGGGAGGTCGTTGATGAAAATAAGGAAGAGCGTCGGGCCCAGGATAGAGCCTTGTGGGACACCAGCATTCGTGCTGTAGGACGAAGAGGCACGCCCATTCAGAACGACCTTCATTTTGCGGTTATTTAAGAAAGATTGGATTAGGTCAAGCAGGCGACCGGTAATACCATAACCGCGTAGTTTGCATAGGAGGCCAGGGTGCCAAACCCTGTCGAAAGCCTTGGAGATGTCCAGAGCAAACGCGCGAGCCTCGTCAGACTCATCAAGGGCCTGTAGCATGTACTCCGTTACAGTAGTTAGCAGGTCGGCTGTGGACCTGTCAAATCGGAATCCATATTGCCTGTCGGAGAACAGTTTGTGGGCGGTGAGATGATGAACTATTTCAGCATTTATTATAGCCTCGAACACTTTCCCGAATATTGGTAGAAGACTGATAGGGCGATAGTTGGATGGGTCCGAGGGTTCACCACAGTTCTTAAAGACAGGAACGACTGAGGAGAATTTCCAGCATGCAGGATATATATTCTAGACATATATTGTTGCATATAACAGACAATGAATGTGTATTATCTGTTATCGTTTCATAGCAATGTTTTACGTCAACACAAGATAATTTTTTTTAATCATATCCCCACGAGTAAGGCAGTAACGCCACTGATGTGCCGGGGGCTACGTAAGAGTGTAAAGATTAGAGGAGAGAAAACCGGAAACCACATCATAAAAAGGAACTAGGGATGAGCCTCTACACCTGTTCAATAGACGTTGGTGGAGTGTGAACCGGGCGAGAGTTTAGTCTATCTACTCCAATTGAAAAAAAAAAAGAAAAAGAAAAGTAAAAAGATTGGAAAAGGGAAAACCGGAAACCACATTCTAAACAGGGAACAAGGGATGAGCCTCTACACCTATTCAATAGATGTGGGTGGAGTGTGAACCGGGCAATAGTTTAGTCTATCTACTCCAATTGAAGAATAAGGAAGAAAAATAAGGTAGGGTGGTGAGTTAACTAAGTTTTAACTTAGTTAAAGTCCGGTCAAATTTCTTCTAAAAAAGGTAAACACTCTTTCAAATAACCATGAAACTATTTTAAAATTAGCCACAAAAAATAAAACAAAATAAAATCAAAGCAAAATTATAACTTACTTTTAAGAATATTTCAAAGCTGATCCTAAACCAAACGCACGTGTACTAACGCCAGTAGAGAAAAAGAATTATTTTATCTTTTGGCTGAGGAGTGGTGGGGTCAACTAGACAATGACCAGGCAAAAGACGAACAAGGGATTTAACAGGAATATCATTTTGATGGTGTATGTTTTTGTTAACGTCTCTGTAACCACTCTGAAGATAGCTCATGTGAGCCGAAAGCTTAGAATCAGCATAATAAAAATATCCAAATTTTGGATAATTTCTGTCTATTTTCACCTGAAATTAAAGCCAAAATACAATGTTTAGAACAGCTCATGATTAAATATAATAGACCTACATTCTCTGTTAAATTTAACACAATATGTTTAGAACATGTCTGCTGCTTCGATAAACTATATATATATATATATATATATATATATATATGGACTCTTTCTCTTACTATATAATTACCTGCAATTCACAGCAGTTAAACAGGCAGATAATAGACAGTTAAGGACAGCTAGTACGCAGTTAAAACCAGCTACTAGTCAGGCAATAAGCAACGTAACTGTGCCGTTTGAACTTATTTCTATTTACCTAACTACTTACACTTATTTGTATCTATGTTCTTGCTACAATAATACGCTGTTTTGAACCAACCTTCTTTCATTCGCGTCTTACTTTCCGGCCAAATCTATCACTAAAACTTTGCGGCTAAGTTTCACCACAACAACTCCGCAAGAAATTGGTAACGAAGATCCACAAAGATTTGGGGACGAAGATTTCGGGAAAATATTTGCGAGAACCATCGTAATTAAAAAGAAACACCCTAAAAGCTTTTGTAAAGTATTACGTGAAAAGGAAAAAACAAGACATAAAATGGAGGATTTCAAGAACATTTTATTAGAGATGGTAAAATACCAGACTGCACGACAAGAAAAAATGGAAAACTTATTTCTTCAAACTCAGAAGGCATATCAAGAGAGACAGATCAAATTTTAGAAGCATGTTTTGGAACTAATAAGTCAAACAAAAACTAGTGAAAATGCATTTTAACAAGACACAATTTAGATTGCAATAGGTAACTTTACATACGCTCCAGAGGAAGACTTAAGCTTTGCGTCTTACTTCAATAGGTATGAAGATATATTTGATATAGACTGTAAAAGCTGGAGCGAAGATAAAAAAATTACGTCTTCTAAGAAAACTTGGCACAAGTGTGCATACAAAATTCGTTAATTACATTCAGACGCTGAAGACTAGTGAACTGACATTCACCAAAACAGTAAAATACTCACTGCGCTTTTCACTTAAATGACATCTCGTTCTCATAAAAGGTGGATATTTCTTAATCTAAATAAGAATGAATTAGACTACTATATCGCTTTCGCGTCAATAGTTAACAAACATTGCGATGATTTTAGGCTGGCGGAGCTAAGCGAAAACAACTACAAATATTTGATATTCGTGCCAGGACTACTTTCAGAAAAAGATGCAGAAATTAGACGAAGATTTCTTAGCAAATATGAGAATGAACCAGATATAACTCTTCGGTCGATCGCCGAAGAACGCCAAATGTATTTTAGTATAAAGCAGCATTCTAAAATTATTGAGGAATTTGGTACTGCTCAGATAAAAAACGTACGCTACAAACTGAAACAATCAAAGTCTCCGAAAAATAACGAAATATAGAAAGCAAACTGAACTGCCCCCTAACCTATGTTACGTATGTAGGCCCGTACATTGGTACAGAGATTGTTTTCCAGAAACAAAGTATGTTATACATATAACCAAATAGGACACAAAAGCTCTAATTGCTGGTCAAATATTTAAACCAAAATAAAGAGTTACATATAAAGTACAAAATCTGACGATCTAGACCGTGCTAATACCAGGAAATTCATGCACGTAAAAATGTTTAACAAAAGTGCCGAATTTCAATTAAACCCGGAGTCTGGCTTGATTATAATTAACTTATAGACATAGAAAAATTGGGCAAACTAACCACGAAAAATCTTATAAAATAGCAAGATCTTTCACCGGAGAAAAAATTAAATTCGAGGGAGAATTAATTGTCAGCGAAATTTTCAACGGCAAGTACTCGTAAATTAAAATCGTTTGTCATGAAAAATACGAACAACTTATTTGGTACTGATTGGATGATACAATTCCAGCTTTGATATTTACCTATAATTCATACTGCCAAAAAATTGAAAAGTTGGAATACCAAAGATGATGAAGTAAAAAGAAAAAAATAAAGGAAGCCTATCTAGTAATTTCTTCTGGTGATTTAGGCAAATGTACCAAAATGAAGGCTAAAATTGAACTAATGAAAAACGTTCAACCAGTATTTAAAAAAAGAAAATGTATCTTTTGCCTCGTTGGACAAATTAACGAGGAACTTGATAGATTAACAAAAACTGGTTTTCTATCAAAAGTAGAATACAGTGAATGGCCTGCATCTGCAGGCTATGTAAAATTAAAAAAAAACAAATCCAACAGCATACGCGTTTGCCCTGATTTTTTAACAGGACTAAATGCTATCACTATCACTAGCCACTTTCTAGTTCCAAAGACATTTCTGAGAAGCCGATATATCCCGGGAAGGAATATCAGGGAAAAGAATAGTGTAAGAATAATACATAACACTGAAGATGACGAATGCATTATTTAGCTGTCCCTCCCAGTAAGGGCAACATATGACACATGGGCTTTCCGGGCTATATAGCCCAGCCAAAAAATGTTTGCCTAATATTCCCCAGTCGTGCTTCTACCCATCGGCGGAACCACGACTGGCTTATTGCTCTCTGCTCGGATGCAGAGAGCGCCCCCCACCCGAAGACAAATAGCCGACAGTGTCATAGAGCCGTCTAGTGACGAATGCATTATTTAGCTGTCCATCCCAGTAAGGGCAACATATGAGACATGGCCAGTTTATAACTGGGCTTTCCGGGCTATATGGCCCGGCTAAAAAATGTCTGTCTATTTTTCCCCAGTCGTGCTTCTACCATTCGGCGGAACCACGACTGGGTTATTGCACTCTGCTCGGAAGCAGAGAGCGCCCTCCACCCGAAGGCAGAGTGCTGACAGTGTCATAGATCCGTCTAGTGACGAATGCGGTATTTAACAACCTTCCCACGTAAGGTTATATGCGACACAAGGTCTTTATATTGTGTGTGTTCCCGGCCATATAGCCAGGCCAAAAAATGTCTGTCTATTTTTCCCCAGTCGTGATTCTACCCTTCGGCGGAACCACGACTGGGTTATTGCTCTCTGCTCGGAGGCAGAGAGCTGACAGTGTCATAGATCCGCCTAGTGACGAATGCTGACGTATGCCCCTAGTCACAGTCTTTTATAGACTAGACCATATCCATTACGAGGTAGGATAGGATGTTCCTCTACAACAGAAGCTAAATGAGGAGAAATTATTTCTCCAAAATTGACATTAGCGACGCTTATTTACAAATTCCTGTTGAAGAGTTGAGTTCGAAATTAGTGTGCATAAATACGCATCGCGGATTATGTATATTTGAACGTTTACCGTTTTCAACAAGTCATGGATACCATGCTGGGTGGACTTGACTTTGCTATGACATTCTAATCAAATGTTAAATCGTATCCGAACATAGGGATCATGTCCACAAAATATTTTCTAAAATCCAAGAGTACGGTTTAAAATTTAAAGAGACTAAATTTGATTTTTTCATGGATAAAATCAAATGCTTAGTATACATAATTGACAAAGATAAAAGAAAACCGAATCCTGGACAAGCTACCGCGATTAAAGACATGCCGGCGTTTAATAACATTGTTTCTGTCCAGAGTTTCCTTGGTTTAGCAAATTATTACCAGGCATTCATACCAAATATGCATCATTTGCGTTATGAATTATTAAAAGAAAAAACAACCCCTTCATTTGGACAGAAGAATGTCCACGAGAATTGGAAAATAAAAAAAACAGAACCTTTGACGTCAGACTTGTCTCTGGCGCATTACGACCCGAATTTGGAAATCATTTTTTCCAACGAAGCGAGTTTTGATGGCGTAATGGCATGCATTCTTCACAAAATGACTAATGGAACTGTAAAGCCGATAGCACATGCGTCGAGAGCTTTGTTACTTTGAAAAATTATTCACATATAGAAAAAGAAGAACTTGGGATTATATTTACAGTCACAAAGTTTAACCGCTATATCTAATGTCAACAATTCACTTTACAGACACACCACAAGCCATTATTCACTATTTTTTACTAAAAAAAGCTCTACCTACACACAAAATCAACAAACTTCAGAGATGGGGTACAATACTGTTGAATTATAATTTCAAAATGGAGTAAATGTCAACGAAAAAATATGGCCATCTGGATGGATTGTCAAGAGTAATTCCCAAGTACAAAGAACCATTGGAAGATACAGTGATCGCCTACCTTTAATCTGAAGGAGAATTAAAAACTATCCTTTGTAATATGGTAAGGGAAATTTCAGTAACGCTGGAACAGATAAAACAGGAGGCTTGCCATGATGAATATATTAATTAAATAAAAGCGAAAGTTTTTTAAAGGATAAGTGAACTAATGACGTCTTATTGATATGCGATGAGGTGTACTATACAGGGAACGCGTTATGATTACGTTAACACTATAGAAACGCATTTTGAACGACTTTCACGTTGGCCATCCAAGGAATACTAATAGAAAACGTTTGATGCGTAGATATGTCTATTGAAAATATGGACAGAGATATATAAAACGCCGTCAAATTATGTCAAGCCTGTGACTTTGCAGCTAAAGCACCTCCTATTACATCCAAACCCTGGTCTAGAATTCACGTACATTTTTCGAGACCTCTAAAAGGATATTACTACCTCATTGTAATCGACAGTTTCTAAAAGTAGCCCAAAGTATACAGATGTAACATCCCAACTATAGAAATTGTTATAAAATTTTTTGCAAGCTGTTTGCTAGATTCGGAGTAGTAGACACCATAGTATCTGATAATGGAACTCAATTTACATCTGCAGAATTTAGAGAATTCTTTGAAATTTATCATTTTAAACACATCACCACAGGTCCGTATCATCCAAGGTCAAACGGGGTAGCTCAGAGAGTTGTAGATACCTTGAAGAGAGATTCAGAAAAAGCTAAGGCTACACAACTGAAAAGGCCCTTCAACATTTTCTGCAAGTATACAGGTTTACACCGAATGACAAGACACTAGCTTCACAATCTCCAGCACAAGTGATGTTTGCGTGTCTTGTACGACCTGTTTATGCAAAACTACTGCCGAAACAAACGAAGCCAAAAAGAAAAAAAAACATTGTATATGCAAGACGATATCACCCAAAAGAGAGACTTTTACAAAGTTTTTAAAAACAACAAATCTTTTGGGTGATTGGTACGATAGAAAAAAGAATTGGAAATATGATTTATATAGTAAAGGGCCCACAATTCATACATAAAAGACATAAAATAAACATAAATAGAATCAAGATACATAAAATCAACTTTCCTAAGTTGTTTTATATCAACTTACAAACGCATGACAAAGGCTGATAACGGGTTTCTTGAGAAGACAGCGATAGATACGATATATGACACTTTTAAAATTGCAACTCATCTAACGGCTCCCAAAATACGCCTTATGAAGAGTTACTAGTTGTCAATCCAAAGCAGACAAGAAAACGAAGACCAAAGACAGATAAAAGTTATCAAATGTGTCTACCGCGAACTTGAAAGACAAATAAAATATTTGTAGACACCTGCACAGTTAAGATTTTAAGAGAGGGTGTTATGGTGCCTTCCTACGGAGAATGGCCTTACCATATAATTACCTGCAGTTGACAGCAGTTAAGAAGGCAGCTAGTAGGCAGTTAAGGACAATTACTACGCCGTTAACGCCAGCTACTAGTCAGGCAATAAGCAGCGTAAATGTACCGTTAGGACTTACTAATTTCTATTTACTTAATTACTAACATTTATTTGTATCTATGTTCTTTTTACACTAATACACTGTTTTGAGACTACCGCCTGTGTTCCCTGTCCTACTTTCCGGCCAAACCGGTCACTACAATTTTGCCGAGTAGTTTCACCACAACAACTCTACAACAATATATATATATATATATATATATATATATAATGATTTGGTTCAAAGTTATTTTTGATCGATACTCGTATTTAAGTAGCTATTCTGTTTATAATCAAAATGTATTATATATTTATTTCTACCGATGTGGTTATTTAAAATAAATTTTTGTTACGAAATGTTTGTTACATATATATATATATATATATATATATATGACTCAGTACATAGGGATGGTGCTGGTAGAACCAGAAGACGGTAGTTTGGAAAAATGGCTCAATACGAAACTAACAATATGTCACAAAACGAAATACCCACAATTTAATTGCTACCTATCTTTGGACCACACTGGTCTGAAGAGATCTTTGCATCCTTTGTGTGAGGAGAACTGTATGGTCGTAAGAAAAGTAACAAGTAAGTAATGCGTAATTTGCTCTGTGACGCTCTCGCACCGCCGATTGAGCACTATGGAGAAATGATAGACTTTAAAAACAGTAGGTACTCACGCATTTACACATTGTTTATGTAATAAATTTGAGCACCCTCTGCTAATGGTGTGTGTATACATTGTATATAACACGTTAAAATCCTTTTTCCCCTGACGAGCGCTCATAGCTCAGAGTTAGAATCGATGTCAATTCGGTAGGGTTTCAATACTGGCTAGAAGCGATCGGATGTCTAACCGTACTGATGAGCTATGATACAGCAAAAAAGGACATGTTTGCGGATCTCTTTGTATATATTCTTTCTTCCTACATGATTTTCTAAATAGCTACAATAGATAGAATTATTGAGTTCATTGTTGACAATTTCTCTTGGTCGCAGGATGTGCATTCAATCAACAATTTTGAATACAAACAATTAAACGAAATGTTATATCTTACTTTTATCAAAACATTTCTCAAATATAAGGCTAAATAATCAAATAGAGGTTCTAAAAGAAAATATTATTCTTAGAATTATTAATTTGCTTCAAAAATACTTTTTCAATGTGCTGTAAAATTTGCATATCTTCAGCACATGGCATTACTTTTAATCAATAACTTTTGTGAATGTCAATTGCAGCATTTTTCCTTTTCTCCGAAAACTATTATGTTTTCCAAAAAGATCTATTTTTGTTTACATTTGTAGATATCAATTCTTTTTTCTCTCTCCGGAAGTAAAAGAATGAATTTCCGTCGATTCCTCTTCTGGAGAAATATATTTTACAATAAAAATATGAAGGAAAATAAAAATACATATATTCAGAAATATGTGCCGCAATATGAAGTATTATTATAATTAGATTTTAGTCTGTAAGTGCGTGACACTAGGTAAATTTCAAGCTACCTTAGCATGTAGACAAATACAGACATATTCGTTAAAATATACTGTTTCACAATGTAGTCATAATTAAATGAGCTACAAACGAAATAGACTTTATGAAATATCTTCAGAATACTTACATACAGGAATTCGCTTGCAAAACTATCAAACTAAAATATGGATCTCATTATCAACACTTTTCTTTAAATTTCTGCCTAAAAATAACAAAAAAAAAATAAGTATCTGAAAAAAAAACTATGGTGAAACGCTTACATGCAGACAGAAAATTAGCGTACTGTTGTTATTGTGCCATTCGTTTATAAGCAACTTTATTCAAATTTACATTTCAAGCAACTCTATTACTGATTTCAGAATGCTTAAGAAACTCAGTAATGTAAAGCACAGAAAAGAAAATATGCAACGTAAAATTGAAAAAATATGTTTTAAATTCGTTATTTCAAACTACATTTAAAAACGCTACCAACAGTTCTAGTTTAGTTAAATTGAAATGTCATTATTTTCAATTTTTAAACCAAAAAATAAACTTTTAGGATTTAACGGTGGAACGGGGAACTGATGCGAAATTACAAACGTTGCTTCGAGTTACATATTAAAGGAAAATGGGGGTATAACACTGAAGATGAAGAAAGATCTTTTACTTAACTTTTGATGATTTTAGTTGAAAGGCATGAAACCGGAATTTAGGTATATAAGCAAGAATTACTGGAGAAGAAACTTTCAGAATAAAACTTACTGCTAAATTTAGTAATTTTAACAGCAAAATTATGAAACCTACCTTCCAATCTAGTCAGTCAGTTAAGTGCCATACGTGATACACGCTTGGGCGATCATGTCTCGAAAGAGACATGATTGACTGGGCAGAAGATTATCCCGCAGTAGGTTGCCATTGCTTTCTGCGGTAGACTGGTTGCCGACCAATGCTATAGAACCCAATCTGTCCTGTTATTTAACCCATAACTGGAAGGAAGAGACGGATTAATACCTTTCCCAAGGGTATTTGCGCGTAAGTGAATAAAATGAATTCGGCTGGAATTCGAAGTCAGCTCCCCGATTTCTCGTTCCGAGCCGATATCCAATGCACCATGACGCACATCTAGTAGTGTGATTAAATTCTTGAAATCGCTGTTACGCTTATGTCGGAATACTTACTTTCCTTAGATTTAGTTAAGTGTCATACATAGTGTTATAATCGAATGTACCACACTCCTTATCGCCTATGTGGACTATGTTAGCAGACATGTATAGTGAGCACAGGCGATACCTGTGACTTGCTTCAGCAGTTACTAGCCTACCATCAGATTCCCTGTCTTGCTGTAGTTTATTCTCTTTACAATAAACGTACTTTCATCTACGTACGTGTTGCTATCCTTTCATTCAAATACCAACTTGTCTGTTTGCAACATCTTTAAAGCATACAACATAGAGTTAAGTGACATGCATGATACACGCTTGGGCGCTCATGTCTCGAAGAAGACATAACTGACTGGGTTTTCTGGCAGATGTAGTTATTATTTTCTGTGTTAGACTGATTGACAACCAAGGCTATAGAACCCGATCTCTCCTGCTATTTAACCCATAGCTGGAGGAAAGAAATAGATTAATACCTTTCTAAAGGTTATTTGCGCTAAGTGATTTGGAATTCAACTGGAATTAGAACCCAGCTCTTCCGATTTTTCTATCCAAGCATATATCCGCTGCACCAAAATGCACATACTTTGATTCATCATCATCATTTATCCATCACTCCTAGATGGTGCACAGGGCCCTGCACCCAACCCCCAAACCTAAGGACCGGTGGACCATTCTTGGTCCTTACGTTTACAGCATCTGGTATTTCAAATGGTCACCTATTAAGTACTGACCAGGCTCGATGTTGCTTAACGTTAGTGATCGGACGGGAACCGGTGTATTCAACACGATATAGCCGTAGACATATACTTTGATTACTTGTTCAATATTACAGCCAGGTGTTTGAAACTTGTGTCCACTTGTTTTATGACATGCCATGAAGCAATCACCAGAAACGGTTAATATTGTTGTTTAATTAAAGAAAACTGAGCGGGATCTCCTTTGTTTAGGGTTAATTGCTTTTGTGCCACAAAAAAAAAAAAAAAATGCCAAGATTTATTAAATTCAAAGCTAAACTCAAACACACTGAGACGAAAAAAATAACATTTTTTCTCACAGATTTGTTGACAGAATATTTTGTTGACAGAACAAATGATTTTTTTGCCAAGATCGAACTTAAATTCATAAAAGATGTATAGCTTTTAACTGTTAAGATCGATAAGTTTCCATTATTCATAGAAATGGTTTCCCTGCAGGCATACGCATCTGCATTGCTTAGAGATATGAATAAAATATTCGAAATGAAGTGTTTACATTCATTCCTCTCCCCACTCTTCCGTTCTTCTTCTTTTCTTGACAGAAATTATAATGTCATTTGATGTTCAATAAACAGCAGTCTAAATTTATTACATTAAAACAAAGAAAAATACACTACTTCAAAAAATAACCGTTTATTTTGTTCAGTTGCGGGAAAACATATCTTTTCCAAGCACTAGAAAGATTATGAAGGTTGATTATATATATATATATATATATATATATATATATATATATATATATGTATGTATGTGAATTACTAATATATATATATATATATATATATATATATATATATATATATATATTAGTAATTCACATACAAGCCTGTTTCGCCGTATCACAACTCGTCAGTGTGGTTAGACACATCCACTTGTTTCTGGTCCGGATTGAAACTCGACCAATTTGGTGTCAGTCGGAGTCGCTACCCCCACGAAGCCATTGGCCCATGGAATCAGTGAAGGAAAACATATCTTTTCCAAGCACTAGAAAGATTATGAAGTTGATTATATATATATATATATATATATATATACTAACAAAATAGTAAGATCGCCAAGACCTACCGCGGTTTCGCACAACGGCTCGTCAGGGCTTTTTTTTGGGCCCTGACGAGCCGTTGTGCGAAACCGCGGTAGGTCTTGGCGATCTTACTATTTTGTTAGTGTGTTTGCTCTGCGTTACTGCCTTCTAGTTAAATACTTTTCGGTTGTGTGTATCGAGCACTTTTCTTTTCTGGTTGTTTGTTCCGTTAGAGGGTTTTTTTTCTTTTTACTGGGAGGAACCGTATGTATTGTCGGTCCCACGCAGTTTTCTTTTTTTCCCCCTCTTTGCCCAAAGCTTTATAGCCGAGGACAATAACGGATTTAGATTCTGCTGGTCATTCATGGTCTTAAAAAGTCCCTTCTATAAAATTTTGAGATTAGAATACACGCAGAGTCGGTTTAATAATTATTATTATTATTATTATTATTATTATATATATATATATATATATATATATATATATATATGTATATATGTATGTATGTGAATTATTAATTATATATATATATATATATATATATATATATATATATATATATATATATATATTAGTAATTCACATACAAGCCTGTTTCGCTGTATCACAACTCGTCAGTGTGGTTAGACACATCCACTTGTTTCTGGTCCGGATTGAAACTCGACCAATTTGGTGTCAGTCGGAGTCGCTACCCCCACGAAGCCATTGGCCCATGGAATCAGTGAAGGAAAATTTTAACGTGTTGTAATAAATGTGTATAAAGACGCCAGTCACCGAAAGAACTCAATTCATTTCTGAAGAGTGTTACTTATATAACACAAGTGGAAACTGTTTTTAAAATTTTATTCTCTCTCTCTCTCTCTCTCTATATATATATATATATATATACTGCCCATCGTTAGAGCGTGAATTTGAATTTTGATCGTGTATGAAATATTCTTATTCCAGTATCTCCATGATACCTCGAATTCCCGTATTTAAGCTGAATACTAGATTGGCGGCAAGGCCTCATCCTTAAACAGTTGAAATTACTAAATGTCGACGTAAAACCTATTTGCGTAGTTTCTTTCATTTTGCATTTCACATCTGTGTATGTCGCTTCCGGATTCTTATCGCCCTGCCAAATTAAAACATTCAAAACCTTAAATGCAAAATAAGTCTGTATCATTAAATCCGACTCTTTTGATTGTTATCTGCTCAGCAACGTCTTCGAAACCTCTTTACTAGTAACCAAGAGCGCCTTATTCTCATTATCGCCTTAGCTGCGGTTAAATGATGCCACCCTTAAGAAAAACAACAACAACAACAAAGAAACAAGAGAAAAACATTCAAAAATCAGAGAGCGTGATAATAACTGCTTTGATTCAAATGCGAATTTTCACTGAAATTTTTGGTTTCCTACAACAGGGTACTTACTTGCTTTATTGTCATTTGGCTATATTGTTGATTTTGGGCCTGACCAAGAATTTCTAAGAATCTTCTCTAAAAACTCCCTATACATATATAATTACATTTTTTTAAATTTACTATAATTATGCGATGTCCCCAGTATCGGGTAAAAATCGGAATAAAAATCACGTTTTGATGATCTCATTATTATTCTCCTACGTTCCGGGTACATTTTAGTCATGGATGAGGATACCTCTCCACACTTTCCTCTTTACAAAATGCTATCTTTATGCTATCTTTCCTTGAACCTGTTGTGCCAACTACTGACGCAACCAGGATACGTAGGCTATGCACTGTTTTCCTCTATTCCTTTTGTGTGTCAGTCAGTCAGTCAGTTAAGTGCCATACGTGATACACGCTTTGGGCGATCATGTCTCAAAAGAGACATGACTGACTAGAAAGAAGATTATCCCGTATTAAGTTGCCATTGCTTTCTGCGGTAGACTGGTTGCCAGCCAAGGTTATAGAACCCTATCTGTCCTGTTATTTAACCCATAACTGGAGAGAAAAGACGGATAATTACCATTCTTAAGGTTATTTTTGCGTAAGTGAATGCAAGGTATTCAACTGGAATTCGAACTCGGCAACCCGATTTGTCGTTTCAAATCGATATCTACTGCACCACAATGCACATCGTTTTGTGTATATGTCCTAAAAATTTCCTAAACACCCTTTACTCATTATGTCCCCTGGAAATTTCAACTTTGAAAATTTACATATTTTCTAGAACTTGTTCAAGTTCATGATATTCTCAGCATCCTTCTATTGAGGTTTTCTTACATGTTATGCTATATCAACTTGAAAGACTTATTAAATGCCGACACGATATTTTACAATTGATTCGTATGAATAGAATATGTATTTCTTGAAAGAAATCAGTTTGCAGATTAGGTCATTTTCTTAAAGTAGATTTTGTCGAGAGTCAGGTGTAGCAGTAATTTACATTTTTTTCAAAAAAATACACTGCTGGTAATATTTCATTTTCTTAAAAAATTGGAATAAATATCGTAAGTTTTTTTGCTTCTAGAATATATTACCGGTAATATATTTCCTTGAAAATATTTTGCTGGTAATATCTTTCTGTAAAAGAATATTGCTGGAATTTTTAATATTAACGTCTATTTTTATGCTTACATAGTGTTTTGACCCCATTTCGGGTTTTTGATATTTGCCGATAGCTACGACTCTAACAGATGCTACCATACCAAGTCAAAGTGGACCTAACAACAACAATAATTATAATCCACGCTCGTTATAACATCCCAATTAGATGCATTGCTGATGGATCCAGTTATTCCTCTAACCCAGGGTCGCATTCTTCTGTATTACCATATTTCTGTTGACTGAAGTCTTTTATTCATCTGTGATTATATTGAGAAGAATTAACTGTCATATGGACGAGCTTATGATACACGACAGATCAATACGCTCTTCTTTGTTTCTGACGATTTTTATTATTGCTTAATATTTTGTTCAGGTTTCAGAAGGCAACTTTTGTAAACACGATGCTGATTTTATTTCTAGTGATACATTTTTAAATGCTTTTATAAATGATTAGCAGATTAGATGAAATAACAAAAATATGCACTTTCCTAGGAGCTACAAAACGATGGAATGTTTGGAGAGTCATGATCGTTCATTTTCTAAAAAATCGGCACATAGCAGAAAAAAATAACATAAAAGTTTTGTTCATTCATGTTCTATTAGTGTGAAATGCGTTGAAAGTGTTGAAAGCATAAGAATGTTTTTTGGAAGTAAAAATCCAAACTCTGGATCTCGAGTGAATTTTATACTATGCCAAGATATCCGAGCATGATTTCAAATTCATGGCTGAATCACATTATAAATGCGAGGCCCGGAACCTTATTCGCCAAAAATAACACCTTATGATCGAGATATTTTTCAGATTTTAAAATGACCTACAGAAAATAAAAATTGAAATAAAAAATGAACTTCTATTCCGGAAAAAATTCCGCACATGTTTCCGGAAATGGATCATTATAACATGAAGTGAATGGTTTCACAATTAAATAATTTCATTAATGTCTATGTAAGCAAACTTTAGTTTCACAATGGCAGTTTTCGACTTAAAAAGTCACTGTTTCTCTCTCTCTCTCTCTCTGTCTCTGTATATATATATATATATATATATATATATATATAAAAAAAGAAAAACCTTTTTCGATATTTTAATTTTTGAATGTACACTGTAGTTCATTGGATATCGGCTCGGAACGAGAGATCGGTGGAATTCACTGCATTCACTTACGCGCAAATACTATTGGGAAAAGTATTAATCCGTCTGTTCCCTTCAGTAACAGGTTAAATAATAAAACAGATTGTGTTCTATAGCCTTGATCGGCAATCAGTCTACCACAGAAAGTAATGGTAGCCTACTGCCCGGTCAGTCATGTATCTTTCGAGACATGATCGCCGAAGCGTGTATCACGTATGACACTTAACTGACTGATACTTTAAAAATGGTGATCAAAGTAGAATTTTTTTTTTAGAATTTATCCCCAGAATATGTCAGTAAATTTCATAGTGTTTACCCAGAAAGTTGATTACATAAAGTCTTGCCTCCTAGATATGACGATAACATATATCCGACAGCTAGTCTTCTAATTGAGGGATTATTAGGGGTGTGAAACCACCTCTTTCTAGTTTTTGTTCCCCAGTCCACAGTGGTAAGATCTGTTAAAGTCCTAGCTTCGGGCAAATAGTAAACTGTAAACCGAGATAAAAAAAAACATTAATGAAAGTATAAAAATACAGTTTAGTAAAAATACCAATAAATTGTAATTGTACCAAAATAATTATAACTGCTTACTATAAATTTAAATTTTAACATTAAATGACCCCTAAGAAGTTGATATGCAGTTAAAAAAAAGGAAACTGATTGCTTACATACCAACATTTTTCTATTCTATTTTGGATGATGACTGCATAATGGCCTTATTCAACGCATTCTTTTATTTATTTGCAAGATAGTTTATTATTTATTTCATCCTTTTCAAAAGATCTTTACGTAAGATCTGTCAGTGACTCTATCTTTTGTTCTTGAAAAGATTTCGATTACATATGATCCTTCTGCCCGTATTTATTTTATATGTTTTTCAAAGAAGACGGTAACATAATCTTCTTAGGCAAGGTTTTCTCTTATAAAAGCATAATTTAGTGCTCCTTCATGTATTTCTTTAAACGGCGTTTGATTGCATACAAAATTCTTTCGTTAATGCATTTTCAATGTAGCTGTTTCTGAAGCTCACTAAGAATATTCTATTTTATTTTCCTCAAGAGAACTTGATGAAATAAGATCACTAAGGTTTTTTTTTATATTCGCCGAAAGGATGTTTAATGCATGAATACTTACGCAACTCTCTTCATTTCTGCAAATACAAGGAGATTATATATGAGTCATTGTTTATTTCTTGTAGAAGTTGATTTCCTTTTATTCATAGAGAAATTTACATCGTGAAAATTGCGAGGAAAACGATCTTTTGGAAATCTTATAAAGGAGTATATTTTTTATCGTTTCATCCCAAGCAAGACGGTACTGCGACTGATGCGCAGGGGGCTACATAAGAAAATAAAAGTTTAGGCAACGGGAGAGCGAAGAGAAAGACGAACCTGTTACAGGGGGTGTCAGAGAAAGGCAAGAGAAGAATGGAACACAGGTGTGATGACAGTTGTGAAGGTAGAATGAAAAAGGAAAGAAAAAGATACACGGGGTGATGTAGAAAAAACGAGGGAAGTGACTGGGGTTAAGTGGATAAAAGATGGAAACTGACATTACAATTAAATTCCTGGAGGTTGTAACCGTCAGGAAAGCAAGTATCTAAAAGGGAGTTCCACGGGCGTGAAGTGCGAGAAATGAGTCTATTGGAGTAGAATTGTCGCTTGCATTTGGTAGATTTAACTGTAAAAGCGTGGAGCCTTGTTGCCAGTTTGGTTGCTCGAGTAAATTCTTGTGGAGGGGGCACCAATGACCTAACTCCGTCTGAGCTAAAGACATGAAAATATTGTACAAGAGACAAAGGGAAGCCACATCGCGCCGGTGAGAAAGTGGCTGGAGTCGAGCTGCCAGGTCGGGACTGATCACATTAACGATTCTCTTTTGGAGCTTGTCGAGGACGTTGAGATGAACAGCAGGGAAACCTGACCAGATATGACAACAGTATTCTATTCACCAGTGTAAGAAAAGCATGTGACTTCTCACCGGATTCGTTCAACCTATACAATGAGGAGATAGCAGGAGAATAAGCGGTTCTACCAGGATTCATTATTGTCGGCCACAATTGTAATGGCTCAAGATATACAGATAAACGGTATTGACAGCAGGCGAGGAAAGGAAACTTCAACAACACGTACAGGAGGAAATTAAGAAAAGCGAGAAGAATAGATTAGATGAAGTTGCTGTGAGATATAGTGCATAGTTGTGGGCTAAAGGAACAAATCAACATGGAAATTACACATTGGGGA
Source organism: Ascarosepion bandense (assembly GCA_037127315.1). Classification (NCBI taxonomy): domain Eukaryota; kingdom Metazoa; phylum Mollusca; class Cephalopoda; order Sepiida; family Sepiidae; genus Ascarosepion; species Ascarosepion bandense. Next base: position 51,375 of record JBBBDQ010001395.1, on the reverse strand, counting down.
AAACAAATTCCAGATAGTACAAAAATATAAAATATCTGGGAAGTGTTTTAACCGAGGAGGGAATGTGTGACACTGAAAATCGAAGGCCCGTGGGGATAGCGAAAAATGTCTAAACAAAATATTAAGAAACAGGGAAATTTCGTTAGACAGAAATAAGTGTACTGAATGATACTTAATATAAATCTTCCTGTAAAGCAGGGAATGCTGAGCAATCTCCTCACAAATTAAAAAAGAGACTTGAAGAAACAAAAACGTGGGTATACAGGAGGATATTGAGAATAATATCATGAACTGAAAACGTGTTAGCGAAAATGAAAACAAAGAAAAGACACTTACTTTGCATCTAAAAAAGACAGTTGAAATTAATAGGTAGCATAATGAGGAAAGAATACTTGGAAGATATGATACTCATAGACGATATTGAAAGAAATAACAACGAAAAATAGTACATAACCTATCTAGAGAGCTTGAGTAAAAAGATTTCAGAACATTGTTTTGGAGAAATAAAAACGTATACAATTTATTCAGTGTCATAAAGGACAGGAAATTGTGGAGAGCCATGATGACCAACTTCATGAAACAAACGACGCGTAGAAAACACTGAAGAGCATCGGTTTTTATTTCCAGAATTTTTATTCAGTAAAATGTCCATATTCTGCTTTATAATTTTATTAGTTTACATATGGCATAAAATGTAACAGAAAAAGAATGAAGCATGATTTTAAAAAAATGTAACTCGTGCTCTTGAGTGTTTTACTGCTATCACTGAATACAATGACTATTTAGATCTGCATAGAACAGGAAATTAAAATAAGGTAAATGTGAAGTCGTATTAATTCATTTTTTTATCCATGACAAGATACCAGACCTTCTTCCTACCAACCTTTGTGTCTTCGTACTTATATAAATAAAAATAAATAAATAAAATGTGGAATTATTGAGATAATGTGTGTTTATCTACATGAAAACGTGTCTCTCATTAAAATAAGATATCAACATATTTTTGTCTGAATTTATGATTGAGTTATTATTTACACTATTTATATTCCGACTATTGTCCTCATAATTATTGTTATCTGAACGTTTCGACTATACTTTCTGATATGCATATTGATCTGCATAACCTACGGTAAATTATCAACTCACCCTTTATTGAATTTATGGAGTAAAAAACCTTAAACTTATAGCCTTAAACATAACTTACTGATTAGGTTTAAGCTGCTGCTGTTCACTGACTGATTAAAGGCAGCCTATCTTTTAATCGCTGCTGCTATGGTTGAAGATTTCCTGCCATTTGTTTTTTTTTCTTTTTTAACGACTCCTAATGCACTTAATTCTATGCCAGGAGGTTCTCTAAGACTAGCATATGCGCAAATCCTTTTCGACCTCTAATTATGCAGTTGTTGTTATTATTTCTTGTCCAGTATTTTCGCTTCATTCCAAAGGAGCTGATGGCTATTTCCTCGCATCCACACATGATCAGTTATGCTTGATTTCATTGTCTCACCTCTTAATACGGTTTTCTTTGTTCTTCCAGTATTATATTTAGGGGACGGTTTTTACATGTGTATATTCGCTGCCACGAGTGTTATATTTTTTAGATCTTAGGACTTTCATTTAATCGGGATAAATTATTTTCATATTGAACTTTTAAAATCAAATGCTTACAAGTAACTAACTCATTTTGAGTTTTTCGTTTTGTAATATTTATAGATTTGAGAATCTTTTTCTTGATAGATTTTATAATTAATTCACCTTGTTTTTCAAATAACGCTATTTTCAGCAGTATTGTCTTAATCATATATTTTTGCCATCTTCGACCTTCTTCACTTGTTCTTAGCAGGTGAAATGATATGAAAGTATTGAATGAAATTGGAAATTAGAATAATGGGAATAGTAAGGATGAGATCAGCCATTTTTTCATGTGAAGAAATATTCAGCATTCATTGACCCAGCAGTTAGCGTTAAATTTGTTGATTTCTTTTGATGAAATGCACTGTTATCAATCTTTCACGTACGGAATGTTTTTTTCTCTCTAACCATTTGTTTAAGATAATTTGGAACATCAATCTCATGATTTTTTTCATAATTTTCCCTTAGGGTTACATGCCCATTTTTATCCGTCATGCGGTTGAACATCTTCAAGTGATATGGGATCTCAAGTCAATTGTTTCCTGGGAAAAACAATGGCTTCTTTATTTGAACACCTCCAAAACTAAACTTTTCTCCATTAATCATCTGAGAGACGCCTCCCAGCTTCCCGTGATGTTTTTATTGAACAAAGATTACCCAAAGAAGAAATATAATGTTTCTTGGAATCGACATAGTCTGGCTAAAATCTGTAGCTGTATAGGAGTTTTGCTTACAGCTAGCAATCTTGTAGTGGTCTCGCACTCTACTGACGATCTAGTATATGTCCACTGATTGTCCACTTTTGACGATTCCTGTTGGCAGTATTATACTTTTTTGTGGTACAGTGGATATCGGCTCGGAACAAGAAACCGGAGAGCCGAGTTCGAATTCCAGTTGTAATCCATTGTATTCACTTACGCGCAAATACCCTTGGGAAAGGTATTAATCCGTCTCTTCCTTCCAGTTATGGGTTAAATAGCAGGACAGATTGGGTTCTATAACCTTGGTCGGCCACCAGTCTACCGCAGAAAGCAATAGTAACATAAATTTTTGCTGATGTTCCACCTTTATTATAAACTACATTTGCTTCTCTACATATCCTGAATTCATATATGGATGAGCGTGTATTGAAATATACGCTCTCTTTATGGGGATAGTTACATCTGATGAAAGATGTTTTCATCTTTCATATCCCGTGTTCATGTTTTTTCACTATTTCAAAATCGTTATGGAATATATAATTAAACTCTAGCAACTTCATCTCATCTTTTTGTCTTTGTGTTCATTTTCTGCTAGCCATTAACTAAAGTGACTAAGAAGGTTACTAGATTTTCTAACTTGCTTCAATATAGCCTCTTAGTTTGTAAAGGTTTTAATCTTCTTTCCTCATTACATGTCTCAAAATGTTCATGTTTCCGCTTGTTAGTAGCGGATTTTGTGCCCTTCTTCTTCTTCTGTGTGCCCTGTCCTTTCAGGCAATCAGGCTTACCAATTCTCCCTATATCTGGTGGCTCTAAGCACGCTTTCAACTGTTACAAACCTCGTTCCATCATCCACCTGATTAGATCCTTCAAATATATTATCCGTTGCTTTCCCATGTTTCTTTTCCCGTCTATCTTCTCCAAGCCTTTTTCCTCAATGCATGTCCCAGTAACTTCAGCTGTCTCTTCCTGATGCTCAGTATTAATTTCCTTTTCGTTTCCATCCTTTCCAAAACCTCATAATTGCTCACATACTCAGTCCATAATATCCGCAGCATTCTTCTCTAGAACCACATTTCAGCTGCTTTCAGTTCTTTCTTCATCTTCGATCATATTTTCTAGCATTCACTGCCATATTGATGAACTGACATCTCATAGCAATCCAGTACTATCTTCTTTGTTTCTACCGAAATTGTCCTGTTTTTTAATACTTTACTCAACTTCTGGAATGTGTTTTTTTTTTTCGCCATGACAATTCGCTTTTGAAACTCTGTGTCACACTTTTCGTCATTCTATTTAAAATTTCCTTCTTTCTCAGGTGTGTTATCTATGATATTATTAATAGTCTTCGGTTGAATTTTGTTTCTATTTTCTATTCTATAAGTTTTTCTTTATCTGCAAAGAAACCTTTCCTGCATTCATTGCCATGTATGAGATTAGATTTTATTTAACAATATTTCCCTCTTGTTACTAAATGAAAGCACTCAATACCTTAATCAGTCTTTAAAAAGCATTTTCTCTTGTCCAATGCGTTTTCGTAGTTCTGTAGAACGTTTCAGTCATCTGTGACTACACAAACAAGATAGATTAATATCCGCACATGCTAGAAACAATATTCCCAAAACAAGCCTTCCGACGTGAGCGCTCTCTTTTTTGACAACCTTCTATTCCATCATGTTAAAGTTAATATACTCCAGCTATGTTCCTTTATATCCTGGTTAGTTGGGATACAATATAATACATGTTTTGTTATTCTGTCTTCATCGAAGAACTCTCTGATTAGTTTTTGTCTTACTATTTTCTTTTAAATTTTATGAATGTATTTTACATATATGTTCCGCAATTTTTCAATCTGTGCACATTTTTTTTTAACTTTTGATTGATTTCACATTTATTTATTTGTTTATTTAACATCATATATTCAGCCCCGTTTCTTTTTGTTGTCTGTTATTTCTCTTTCATTGGATTGAGATTTTTACTTCTTTCATCTTGTTTTTCCTCTTAGGATGATGGATTTTACAGCCACCGTTAGTGAGTGCCTTGGTGTGTTATTGTTTGAGAACCTGAGCTGTTTCTAAGTTTCATAATTATCTTGAACATCAGCTTCTAAGTCTGCAGTTGAAATTGTTTTGGATTCTATGTTATTGCAGTTTAGTTATTGCTTTGGTCTTCTTAAATTTCACAGTTGATTTTTAATTTTACTCCGAGTTAAGATAAAACAGGCAAGTGATCGATCGCACATCAGCGTTTAATATATTATTTAAAGCACATTTTATTTCTGTTCTTCTTCTTCTTCTTCTTCTTCTTCTTCTTCTTCTTCTTCTTCTTCTTCTTCTTCTTCTTCTTCTTCTATGTACTTTGTCCTTTCAGGACGTAGGCGATCTTAGCATTCTACGTCTCCCTTTCCCTGGAGGGTCTTAGCATGCTTATTCCTGTTACAACACACAACCCAAATTCTGATACCCACCTCCTCAGGTCAGTCAAATACGTTACTTACTGCTTTTCCTTTTCTCTATTTCCATCTATATGGCCTGATAGTATTAGGTTCTCCAAGACTTTCTTCCTCATTGAATGTCCCAGGAACGTTAGTTGTCTCTTCCTGAGTCTCAGTATTAATTTCCTTTTCGTTTCCATCCTTTCCAAAACCTCATCATTGCTCACATGATCGATCCATGATATCCGCAGCATCCTTCTGTAGAACCACATTTCACTTGCTTCAAGTCTTTCCTTCATCTTTGAGGATATTGCCCAGCATTCACTGCCATATTGAAGAACTGACATTACATAGAAATCCGGTACACCCTTCCTTATTTCAAACGAAAATTTCTTGTCTGCTAATAATTTACTCATTTTCTGGAATGCGAACTTTGCCATACCAATTCGCCTTCGGATCTCTGTGTCGCACTTTCTGTGTTCTGTTAGAACACTTCCTAGGGATATAAATTTTTGTACCTGCTTGGGTTTAGTATCCTCCACCTGTATTTAACATTTTGAACTGCTCTTTTTGTTGATGATCATGCATTCGGTTTTCTTGCAGTTTATTTATCATCCTTGTCATTCTCTTCAGTTACCATCTTTAGGATATGTTGTAGTTTCCTTTCCATGTATGGTGTCAGCACTTTATCATCTGCGTACCTTATGATGTTCAAATTGTAGCCTCTGATTAGAAAAGCTTGTATAACATCTAGGGTCCTCAGAATAGTATCACTGTACAAGTTGAATAGATCCAGTGAAAACAGACATTCTTGTCTGAAGCGATTTCTATATTTGTATATCTGCTGAATTCGTTCTTCTTCTTCTTCTATGTGCCCTGTCCCTTCAGGACGTAGGCGATCATGGATCTCCACGTCTCCCTATCCCTTGTGGCTCTTAGTATGTTTGCTCCTGTTGCTCCTGGCAACCCCCGTTCCGTCATCCACCTGATCAGACGCTGCAAATATGTTATCCGCTGCCTTCCTCTGTCTCTCCTTCCTTCTATCTGTCCAGTCAGTATCAGGTTCTCCAGGCTCTCCTTCCTCAATGCATGTCCCAGGAACTTCAGTTGTCTCTTCCTGATGCTCAGCATCAATTTCCTTTTTGTTACCATTCTTTCTAACACTTCGTCGTTGCTTGTATGCTCAGTCCACGATATCCGTAGCATCCTTCTGTAGAACCACATTTCAGCCGCTTCTAGTTTTGTCCTCATTTTCGATGATATTGTCCAGCATTCACAGCCGTATTGAAGAACTGACATCACGTAGCAGTGTAGCACTCTTTTCTTCGTTTCTATTGAGATTTTCCTGTGTGGTAGTATTTTGCTCATCTTCTGGAACGCGTCCTTTGCCATGCCAATTCGCCTTCGGATCTCCGTGTCGCACTTTCCGTCTCCTGTTAGAACACTTCCTAGGTACTTAAATTCTTGGACTTGTTTGATTCTGTTATCCCCCACCTGTATTTGGCATTTTGGGTTGTATCTTTTGCTGATGACCATGCACTCAGTTTTCTTAAAGTTTATTTGTAGTCCCTTCTTGTCACTCTCCACTGCTACTTTATGTATGAGGTCTTGTAGTTTCCTTTCCGTGTCCGCAATCAGCTGAATTCGTTACCTGTCCTTATTCAGGCGGTTTGCTGCCAGTAGAGATTCTTGATTACTCTTATATATTTTCCAAATATGCCGAGATTGCTGAGCTTCTCCATCAATTCTTTGTGGCGTATTTTGTCGACCGTCTTCTCATAATCGACACGTCCTTCTTCATTTGTAATGCCCTTTCGGAAAATATCAAAATCATAAATATGACGTTCCTTTGTTCCAGTGTCTTTGAGGAACCTGCACTGTTCTTGTCTTATTTCTGGTCTTATTTTGCTTTTTACTCTATGAATCAGAATTCGGACGATCAGTTTTGTAATATGGCTTATTAAACTGATTGTTCGGTGGAGTTCGCACTCGTTTGTACCTGGCTTGCTTAAGTCGTCTAGTATTAAACCACTATTATAAATTTCATTTATTATTTCTGTAATTTTCTCTATGCCGAATACTTCAAGGGATATCAGTAGCTCTATTACAATACCGTCTGCTCCAGCTGCTTTGGGCATTGCAGCTTCCACTTCGGTTATTAATAGTTTCGGTTCGTCCTCATCTTTGTGTATTATCGGTTACTCTCTCTTGTCAAGGAAAATATATTTTATATATTCTTCCCAATTGTTGGAGTATTTTCTCTTTCTCCAATATGATCATTCTAACCTTGGATTTTATACATCCTGTTGAGGAGCAGGTTATTTGTCCTGTCAGTATTTTTTATTTCTTTATGCATGTCTGCTTTATTTGTCCTGCTCGATCTTTCTATTTCTGCAAATTTGTTGTTGAGCCATTCATCGTTATTTGATCTTTATTTCCTTGTGTAATTTCCTCTATTCCATTCCATGTCTTGGCATCATTTTCTGTCTTCTTTTCTTCATATCGAGAATCTCTTCAATCATCTTCTCGTTTTTTTGTTTTTATTTTGTTTCTAGCGCGTTCTTTAGTGGGTCCCATTTCGAATTTCTTTTTCCAGTTCTTCGTATTTGTTTTTCACCCTGTTAGTGTATTTCTTCTTCAGGTTGAGGTCATTCACGAGCATGTTGTATTGCAATCTTGGTGCTGCACTAGGCCTATTTTTCTCCGGAGTTTCACCCTTAGTTCGAAGATAACTGAGAGGCGGTCGATTCCGTAGTCAGCTCCTGGATAGATTTTGCATTGAACCACTGAATTTCTGAATCTCCTTTTTATGGTTATTTAGTCTATTTGGTCTTTCGGTCGCCTCCTGAGCGACATTTAGACATTTAGACAATCAAAGAATATCAGAGTATATCAACACAAATGTGATTATTTATATATATAATGTTTTCCATTGTATTCACTTACGCGTAAATACCCTTGGGAAAGGTATTAATCCGTCTCTTCCTTCCAGTTATGGGTTAAATAGCAGGACAGACTAGGTTCTATAGCCTTGGTCGGCAACCAGTCTGCCGCAGAAAGCAATGGCAACCTACTGCGGGATAATCTTCTGCCCAGTCAGTCATGTCTCTTCCGAGATATGATCGCCCAAGCGTGTATCACGTATGGCACTTAACTGACTGAATGTTTTCGGTAGAAAAACTTACATCCAGTGCAATTATCAAGCTGAACCTGAGGAATGGTTTGACAATTACAAAGTTGTGATATCGCTGATGGAAAAATATATATTTACTATTAATATAAAATATAGCTTTTGGGGCATATCCGGGAAAGACATTAGAATAATCAAGAACATACACTGTCATCAAACTGCCTGCATTAGAACAGGGAACGCGTTGTGCAGATATACCACAATATAAAGTAAAATACGGATGTGCAACAAATCTTATCAGCCTACCATAAGAGTCAATTTTGAGAGAATTCCTGGTTTCCTCATTGTCGGCCACAAACTAAATAGTATAAGATACGCAGATGACACATTGCTGATAGCAGACACGTGAAAGTATCTATAAGACTTCATACAGAAAGTAACAAAGAAAAACGAGAAAAAGGACGAAATATAGACTACAAAAAAACGGCCTGTGTGGTTGTCTGCAAAGAGACGTGCCCAAAATGTAATTTACAGATCATGGATACAAAAATCAAGCAGTTACTGCAGTTTAAATACCTGGGAAATTTTCTAGAAGAGGACAGAAAATGAGCATTGAGCCGAAGTCTTATTGTCATGGTCAAGGATGCATTCCAAAAGCTAAGCAGAGAATTGAGGGTCAAGAGGCAATTTTGTTGGAAAAAAAAAGATTACTCGACAGTTATGTGATGTCTGTCTTTCAAAAATAAAAGGCTTGAAGAAACAGAAATATAGACCTACAAAAGGATGCTGAGGATATCATAGAACAAAGATGAAGATAAATGAGGATCTCGTGATGATGAAATCGAAATGAAAATATATTTAACCTCAGGAAGAGACAGCTGAGGTTACTGGGACACGTAATGAGGAACGTGCGCTTAGATAATCTGATACTCTCAGTACGGATATAGGGAAAGAAAGACAGGTGAAAGCAGGTGACATACTTGATAGTCTTAAACATGTTGATGTCAAAGCATGATTTATGAGAAAGGTCAAGAGAAATGTGTTAAGAGCTACAAAGGATAGGAGGATATGGAGGAATATATCACCAACGTCCTTAAGAGACACGTCGCATAAATGAAGAAAGAAGTAACAATGCGCCGCCTGTAGGGATTATATATATATATATATATGTGTGTGTGTGTGTGTGTGTGTGTGTGTGTGTGTGTGTGTGTGTGTGTGATTAAATAAATTGCCAACATTGTGTCTGAGTATTTTTAATAAAATCCGTTCAGGCTAACGGATTATCTTTCGTGTATTATAATTGAAAGATTTTATTATCATTCATTTGTCAACATACCAAATATATCAATTATAATACGCGAAAGATTATGCGTGAGTATGAACGGATTTTCTTAAAAATAGGCAGACAAAATATTTGCAGTTTATTTAATCTGACATGCGGATAACAGAATGTGCTGCTTAAACACACACTCTCTCTCTATATATATATAAAATAAAATAGAATTCCGATGTTCAAATTCGTTGAAAAACAAATATATATATATTCATCTGCAGACAGATCTGTTTCGCTGTATCACAGCTAATCAGTACGGTTAGACGCCGATTGCTTTCAACCAAGGATTGAAAACTGACCGAAGTGGCGTCAGTCGGCGATTCTACCTTTGGGCTATGGGCGTTCGGTAAAAGAAGGCAGACTTTTAGCATGTATATTATCATTATACACGCCCAATAGCCAGAGTTCTCTAATATATATATAATTATATATATATATATATATATAAAGAGAGATTGAGAGAGAGATACATGTTTATTTGGGCAGTAAGCAATCTTTCATTAAAGACGAGTAAGGCGTCACTGCTGTTATGCTCGGTATTACAGAATATTAGGAAAATGTTTGCACATTTTATGTCTTGCAAAGAAAAATAACACAAGGAAAATTAAATAAAAGCCTAATAGTAATATCTTGTTAGTCCTGTGAGAATATAAATATACTTTAAAGATAATATGCCTTCTATGTCTACTTTTTCTAACTTCAATTAACCTCCCACATATCTTGTTGCTGCAGATGTAAAAATAACTTTAATCCAATTTGTACCCAAGTATTGAACTTACATGAATCATCTCCAGTGTTGTTTGGATTCAATTAAGAAATATAACGACACTTTCAACAGATGTACTAGAATGTCTTTCCTTTATTTTCATATTTCCCACCCCTGGGAATGACTCCTTTGAACTATAGCTTGGACATTCTCTTTTCTTCTACAGCTACCAGGCTTGCAGAAAGTAATTTGAAATTTGGAAACTGCATCAGGAAATGTTTTTATAATTAGAAATTTTTGTCCTTTTTAATCAAACAAGTTTAGAAAATATTGCTACCCAATTTTACTAAATAAATCACTTCTATTATTTTTCTAAATTCTTTCAGCATTCGTCATAGAGCAAAGACTCACAACCTTCACCCATTTTGATCGATCCTTGTTAAATTATTAAAAACCATAGAGCCTTTCAAAATCGGATTTTTAAAGTTATTTTTTATAAACGTTTCGTCTCAAGCAAGGCACTAGCGCTACTGGTGCGGAGGGGTTTAAAGTGAGAGAGAAAAAGAATAAGAAAGAGGGAACAATGTACAGGGTATGTCCAAGAAAAGAAAAAAGACAAAAAATGGTAATCAAGAGAATAGAAGATGGCGATTGAGATTGCTCTTAAACTTTTAGAGATTGTATTTATCAGGAAAGTAATTATATGAAAGGAAGTCCCACGGGCGTGAAGGGTAAGAAAAGAAACTGAAGATTTGAGATTGATAGTAAAATGGTGGGAACTAACCGCAAACCATCCGACCAGACATACAATACTATTTTCTTATCTGGTCAGGCGGCCTTGCTGTTCATCTCAGTGTTCTCGATAGGCTCCAGAAAAGAATCTGTAATGTGATAGGTTCCGACCTGGCAGCTCGACTCCAGCCACTTTCTCACCGGCGGGATGTGGCTTCCCTCTGTCTCTTCTACAAATATTCTCATGGCTTCTGCTCCGAGGAACTTAAGTCATTGGTGCCCCCACCACAAGAATTTACTCCTGCAACCAGACTGGCAACAAGGTTCCACCCATTTACAGCTAGATCAACCAAACGCAGCCAATAATTCAACTCCAGCAGCTTCTTTACTTGCACTTCCCGCCTGTAGAACTCTTTTCCTTATAATTGATTTCCTGACGGCAACAACCTTCAGGATTTTAAATGCAATGTCAATTCCATCTCTTATCAACTTGACTCTAGTCCTTCCTACATCACCCCGCATATCTTCTTATTTTCCTTTCTTTTTACTTTCGCAACTGTCTTCACACATTTGTTCCCATCCTTCTCTTACCCTTTTTCTGACACCCTTTGTAACTTATTCGTCCTTCTCCTCACTGTCCTCCTGCCTAAACTTTTACTCTTTTATGTAGCCCCCTGCACATAAGTGGCAGTTCCGCCTTGCTTGGATTGAAACGATAAAAAATATCTAGTAGCACGGTTAAATTCATGTGGTTGAGGCAACAAAGAAAGAAGCTCGTTCAGGAGCCATGAAAAGTTTGTCGGTGAGAAAGTGACTGGAATCGAACTGCTAAATTGATCGATTACATTGCAGATATTACTTCGGATTTATTTTATCTAGAAACCCGAGATGAATAGAAGGAACACTCGACTACATAAAGCAACAGCAGTCAATGCACGGACAAATGAAAAATTTATAAATATGAAAAATGAAATATGACGAAAAAATACCTCCTAGACCGACACAGTGACCCAACCTTCTTAACAGCAGGCTTAACTATGTATTCGATGTAGATGATCCCTTGAGATTTTTAAATAGGGTCTTTTAAAGATTTATCAGAACGTATCCTCATTCTAAACTGAGAACATATCTTATTGATTTTAGCTAAAGTCCTGGAAACCTGAGGGGTATTTTATTCAAATTTACTTTTTCGAAATCTATGGTTTATAAGGATGTTGAAATATATGAAAAAGAAAAAGGCTTTATAATATGTGTTGTTTAACAACTGAGAATAACTAATAACTTTTGAATTTGGTAAAATATGTTTTAAGAAATTTGACTGACTATGGCTTTTTTAATTTCACCCTATCAGATAATGAAACAATTCAATTCAATAATATTAGTGAATACAATGAAAAAAATTAAGCGACCGTCAAGATATCACACGTTGGTTTTAATCCTTAAAATACTTAGTATGTCCGTAAATTTATTATTAAAATCACTGACATAACTGATATACAAAAATAGAAAGAAGTTTAAGGCAAGATGTGTCTTCTCGCCAGATCTATTTAACCTATGCAGAAAGGCAATTCTGAGAGAACTAGAAGTCCTGACAGAATTTGTTACTGGCATCTACACTCTAAACAATACAAGATACACAAGTTTTTTAACAGGGAACAGAATATGCAGCTCTGAGATCCGAAGGCGTATTGGCGTCGCCAAGGATGCATTCCAAAAGCTGAGTAGAGTATTGATAGAAAGGGAAATTTCGTTAGAAAACAAAGACAAGAATAGTGGATTGTTTTGTCATGCCTGTCCTTCAATATGGCAGTGAATGTTGGACAATATCATCAAGGATAAGAGAGAGACTGGAAGCGGGCGAATTGTAGTTTTAATGAAGGATGCTGGGGATAATATGAACCAATCATATGAGCAACACAAGGATTTGGAGAGAATGGAAATGAAATAGAAACATATTTAACATCAGAAAAGAACAGCTGAAGTTTCTGGGAGATGCAATGAGGAAGGAGGGTTTGGAGAATCTGATATTCACAGGACAGATAGAAGGAAAGAGAGACGGGGAAAACCAATGCATGATATACTTGATGGGACTGAGCAAATAAATAACAGAACAGGGTTTAGAATGTGTTACAAGTTCATAAATACATTTTGTGCTTAACACGTCTTCAATGATATCCAGCCTTCATTGCCAATTTCTGTTTTTTAAACATCATATCGGCTCTGGCAGTAACCCCGACTTTCGGTCTAGAAGTACCAAGACTGGTCCTTCCATTTACGTCTGGATTTAAATGTTTTCTTTTCGACAGAATTCATGCTTTTTATTAACTCTGGCCATTGGGAAGAGTTCATTTTCTTACTCTCCCCTATTTAATAACAAATCCGAGTTGCGCCTATTTTGTTTCTTTAATCTTTGTCGTTAAACTATTTACTACACTTTCTCATTGAACAATTTTAAAGTTAATAATCTCAGACATACAATTTGATGTTGTGCTGTTCGATAAATAAATGAAAATTTATTCATACAAACAAAAGAGTTTTAGTATTTTCAACTTTCTGATAATTATACATTGCGGGGTCTTCTCTTATGACTAGTACATGACCAATTTCATAAACATTATCGAACTCCTATATTACAAGACAAATTTTGCTTACCAATCTTAGCTTTGAATGATAAAAATTAAAAAAATTCGGACGTCGGTGAGAATCGAAATCACGACTAGTAATCTAAAAGTTCCCTATTATCAAGCAGCCACTTTGCTTTATTATTGCTGCTATGTTTTATTATTTCTTTAATGGTTAAGTTTATATGTCCTTGCGATAACACTGTGTTGTTATCTTTCAAAGTGACGCCTGAATTTCTTTATATATTATGATATGCCTTCAAGCGAACTGTTCAAACTTAAGAAAGAATTGAAATTTTCGAAGCTGCACCTGCTGTGTTTACAGATTTTAACAGAACATATCAAAGACGTGGGAAAGTAACACTTAAGGTAAAAGGCGAAATAACAGACAATAACCAAAGTACCATCTTAATTGATTTATTAAAACGTTTTCAAAATTGAAAAGAGGTACAATAAATGCTGCTTCAAAAAAACTTTAATTTTAATCAATCTTTTAAATGCACTAAACGCTGAGCTTCAAAACGAATGGCATGTTAACGGTTTAACGCAGTGAATTTAAAAAAGAAACTATTTCAATTTCATTGTGTTTATATTTGGTATTTTAAAAGTTTATCTTTTTGGCAGTTCTTGCCTGTGGAACTCTGTTCCATTTTTTTTTTTTTTGCTGTACTGCCAGTTCGGTCAGTCAATTAAGTGTCATACGTGAGACACTCTTTGGACGATTATGTCTCGAATGAGACATAACTAATTGGGCAGAAGATTATCTCGTGGTAGGTTGCGATCGCTTTCTGCTTTTTTCGCCAGCCAAGGCTATAGAACCCAATCTGTCCTATTATTTAATCTATAACTGGAAGGAAAAGACGGATTAATACCTTTTTCAAGGGTATTTGTGCGTAAGTGATTGCAATTTGAACTCGGCTCCCCGATTTGTCGTTTCGAGTTAGACTTTTCTTTTTGTATTCTTTGATACATTCTGTCAGAGACAATGTAAGTTTTTTTTTATATATTCTGTAAGAGATTTTATACGTTTTCATTGATACATTCTATAATAGATTCCTCACTACACTTCTGTTAATTACACTCTCCAAAAATTAAAATCTAGCATCAATTGCTATCTTCTGTACCTTTGAAGGTTCTTTTTTAGATATCAGTAACATTTTCTCTGTTTCCATAAACACCCTATTCGTTTTAGTGTCTATATCACCTTCAGTCAATCAAGTGCCATACGTGATACACGCTTAGGCGATCACGTCTCGAAAGTGACATGACTGACTGGGCAGAAGCTTATCCTGCAGTAGCTTGCCATTACTTTTTGCAATAGACTGGTTGCTGGCCAAGGGTATAGAACCCAATCTAGATCGGGTAAGTAGCTCAGGGACAGCGAATAAGAAGATGTGAGGGAAAGGAGGCGATCATAGTGGATAGCATGACGAGGTCAAGGGACGTGCTAATTATGCTCGCACTTTCTCAACTCTGGTGATGCTTTTTGTGTCGGCTTTTTATTTCGTCTTTGTGGATCCCAGCAGGTCATTTGGGAATACACCCGTATTTAATTCTGGGTTTCCCATTGGATCATAAATAAAATTCTCTTTGGCTCGCGAACAGAAACTTGATATTTAATTAATTTTTGGTTTTCCACCGGAACATATGTTTGGAGCCGGGTGGGCAAAGTTTGCTTTCTGGATCTCTGAGGGCAAATATCCAGTCCCTCGCTATGCTTGGTATCACCACAAAATTAATTAAAATCAACCTTTTTCTTCACTTTTTACAAAAATTCACAATGGCGTATGAAATCCTGGTTTTTCGAAATAGAAAAAAAGTGACCATCTGCTTAGCAAAAAACCGAAAGGCCGAATCAAATAAATATTAACCAGCTTTCTACACTGGTGACTCCCGACGTTCAAGGAACACGCACCCCAGCACTACACTGGTGACCCCCGACGTTCAAGGAACACGCACCCTCACAGCAACACTGGTGACCACCGACGTTTGAAAAGAACATGCAACACGCACCCATCTTGTTTATTGGCAAACCACGACGCAGAAAAAGAACACCTGAATGGAAAGATGCATTCTTCACTGGTAAACACCGACGTCCAATCCTAGCGAAAAACATGCAGTGGAATAATACATACTCCCTACAGTAATGACCCCCAATGTCCAAAAACAAGAAGAAAAATGTGTACCCGACAGAAAAAAAAACTCAAGCATCGCAACAGAAAATGGCGACTCAACCTTCTCCAGGAAAAGAAAGAAAGAAAAGAAAAAGAAAACTGAGCCCAACACATGTGAATTAACCGTTGTCTAATTATACGCTGATAAGGTATCAACTTCTAACGACAACTGAAAAAAATTCAACGTATTCTAAACTCCAAAGATAAATATATACCCGTTTAATTCAATATAATTGTTTAAATTTATATGAAACCAATTTTATCAATTTGTTTTACGCCTTTTCACTGAATAATAAACATTTCTTTCCTGATTTCGTTAAATTTCAAGAGTCCCAAAAATTTTGAATAATTGAATGCCAATTTCAAATTTGACGCGGATAAAATATCAGCCTCTAATAGGAACAACGGAATAAAAAAAAACATTCAACATCGAAATTACAAACACTTTTAACGAAACAAGCTGCTTGAATATTTGAAATATTTAAAACTGTAAAAATAAAAAAAAATATCCTAATTTTATTTTCGTCTTGAAAAAGATATGTTTCATTTTCTCTGTATCCTTAAGTTACTTAAAGATGTGACATTTGACAATCTGAAATATAAACATGCCTATTAATATTGATTTCAAACAAGACGTCCAAAAATCCACAACAATTATGGAAATACACTAAAAAAACGCAACCCCCAGAAAACAAAAAACAACAAAAAGAGCAAACCAAAATAAAAACTATTATTTGAAAAAGCGACAACAGATACTAATAAAACTCATCAAGTGGAAGGGAAGTTATGTAGCGAATAATAAAAGATTTAAAATCAACTTTCTTCACAATTTACAAAACCGTAAATTCTACTCCAACAGCTTCTTTTCTCGCGCTTCCCGCCTGTGGAACTCCCTTCCACAAGTTTGCTTTCCCGACAGTTACAATCTCCAGATGTTTAAATGTAGGGTCAATAGACACCTCCTATCACACTAACTCCCAACTATCCTCACAACACTCTCATCTACCCAACCCTCATTCTCGGTATCCTCACCCGCCTGTCACCCACCCTCTGTTATTTCCTATATTTAACCATCCTTTCTCCACTCTACGTAGCCCCCTGCACAGTAGTGGCAGTGACATGCCTTGCTCGGGGTGAAACGCTTATTAAAAAAAAAAAAAAATCGTGGTTTTCCCAAAGAGAAAAAGGATTGACCATCTGCTTAACGAAAAACTCGAACCCAGATTTTGCAAGTTGGTGTTAAAATTATTTTTGACTAATGGGAGCAACTTACACGATTTGAGGACTTAGCGATCCATTGCTAAATCCAAATAAACTATATAAATGACCTCGGCGTCAGTCAAGAGTGAGAGATGGGAGCAGCGAAAAAGAAACACATCTAAAACGTAACTTCAAACTCGAAGCAACCCGGACATTGTCCTCTTTCTCTTTTTCCTTATCTATTGCAACAATTACTATTAGAACATTTTGAGCGAACTCTACCCTTAAACTCTTAATAATGTTTTTAATTGCACATTAAATCCTACAACTTATGTTAGTCTTTCCTTTTAATATATCTTTTATTATTCCACTCTTCTACACTAATCCACACATTCCAACCGGCCGACAAACAACCATCTGATGAAAACCTTCTGATGATAATTATGATGATTATGACTGTGCATAAATCCTGTAAGCTGTGGGGAGTTCGGTTAAGTCTGACACAAGGCCGAATCAAATTAATTTTAACCAGATCTCTACGCTATATTCTCAGGAAAATTCGATGTAAGCATGAACCTGTTTATGAAAATTATTTAACCCACTTTATGTGACATGTTTTCCATTAAATACATTTTTTCTCCCAGAAGTATTATTTTCTGGCACAGACTGATTCTTCGATCACTGCCATATTTTCCTTTCTAATTCTGAGGTCAAACGTCATCTATCCTACATATGTTCATAATATACACAACTTGTAGACCTACAAATCTAATTTAGTAAGATTAAAATAAGGGGCGTTTTGGCTTGGTATAACCGGATGTGTGTTGTGGTGTAGAACCGAGAAATCCGGGTGCCGAGTTCGAATTTCTTGTATTCACTTACGCGCAAATTCCCTTGGGAAAAGATTTAATCCGTTTCTTTCCTCGAGTTATGGGTTAAATAAAAGGACTGATTGGGTTCTATAGCCGGCAAACAGTCTACCGAAGAAAGTAATGGCACACTACCGCGGGATAATCTTCTGCCCAGTCAGTCATGTCACTTTCGAGACATGATCACCCAAGCGTGTATCACGTATGGCACTTAACTGACTGATTGTATAACCAAAGAATGAAAAGTGTCTTAATGTATTCGTTTCTAGAAGACATATTTCATTATTAGATATCTCTTTCTCAACTGAATCTTCCCTCTCTCAGACTGATAAAGAATTTAAGATAGTAAACCTTACATGGTATGTGTTAAACTTAGCTTGGGGTAAAGAAAAGACAGATTCATAAATTTTTCAAAGAAATTTGTTTAAAAGAGACCACAAAGTTATCTACCGATGTTTGAATTAAAATTGCCAATCCCACTATGTGCATATTGATATATAGCTCTAGAATAAATATATAAAATAAAGCAAACGTTTATTATTAAAAAAGATATTAATATAATATTAGTAGAAGGATCACCGAATGCTTAGCAAACAAATAAATCAGAAAGACTTGTTCTATATCGAGAGTGTTTTAAAAGATACCATATTTAATTCCATACAAAATGTATTTTTTCACCTTTTATATTTGCAACAGAATTTAGAAAATCATCGAAAAAAAAACCTGCATGTGTTTCACTAACGTGAATACGAGCTAAATTGATTCCATTATTGTCCAAGGCACACCGAATTGCTTAATGTATTTTTTCTTTCTTTTTATAGATTATGTCTAAACATATTTACATTCGCCTACTGCGCATCTTTACTTTGTCTACATCGAGTTGCGTCGTACCAACTACGTCTGGTCACGATGTCTCAAGAGCCATAAATTGTTTTCAGTTCACGATTTCAAACAAGTCAAACCTACTTATGATCGATCTGACAAAAATCGATCCGCTTCACACATCACGACAGTCAGTATTTCATATGTTTGGATAGAATTAACGAGACATTTTCTTTCTTTCGTTGTTTTTCTTTTCTTTTCTTTTTTTTTCGCCTTTACTTTATTTTTCAATTACGCTGTTGTTGCAAGGCGAGTTTTCTTACCGCAGGCGATAACACCCGTACTTTCATCTGCTACCACCCACGCACCCGTTCAAGTAGATCTAGCACTTTTATATCAATATCCCCCTAATGATTACTTTGCGAGAAAACCGCGCGCGTACCCACATATACACGCATGTATAAAAACGGGTAAATAAAAGAAAGATATATGACAAGAACTAAAAAGGATAACACCGTTTAAAAGACAGAGTTGTATTCAGAAGCCATAGCACATTTTCGGCATTCAATCGGATGTCTGTGAAACAAAATTCATTATTCCGTGGTATGGCCTCCACAAGAAGATTTATCCATATCTTTATGTAAGAAACACAGCAGTGAATTTCGGGTTCCTGACAAAAGGATGTTCCACGTTTCTAGCTATCGCAAAAATCAGTATTTGGGACGAGAAAGGAAACCCTGATACCAAACGATAAGATAGAGCCTAACTGTTGCATTGTGGAAAGAACTACCCAGATGATGCTTTATCAATCCAAACAATCATAATTTCTTCTGTTTACGGCCACAACACATTGAAACACCCTTTCCTTGTACGATGGCCGATGTTACGCAACGTTGTGCCTGGTCAGTACATATATGGGTGACAGCTTGGGAATGCCAGGTGCTGTAAAATTGGATGTCTACGGCTATATCATGTTGAATACACCGGTTCCCGTCCGATCACCGAAGCTAAGCAACATCGAGCCTAGTCAGTACTTAAATGGGTGACCATTTGGAAATACCAGGTGCTTTAAACGTAAGGACCAAGAATGGTCCACCAATCCTCCAGCTTTGGGGGTTGGGTACAGGGCTAACAATCCTGCTCCGTAAAAAACAGTTTGTAACAGAAACAAAAAGTTGCTGCTCTATGCATCATTGTGTATGATGGATAAATGATGATGATGATGATGTAAATTTGGATGTGCAGGGGGTGTAATGTATAATGGTTACAGAATTGTTAATCGGAGAGTCGAGTTCTACTTCCAGTCTGGTTTTTATATTTATATTTGCAAAAATACCCTTGGATAAAGTATGGATCCACCTCTTCTCACGCAGCTAACGATTAATTAGTAATACTTTTATCACGAAAACCATTATTATCTCCAATATATATATATATAAATATTTAGATTTCGGTAATAAATAACCCATAGATACTCCTATATCGCTAAAGCGAAACCACCAACCAACAAACCAACCAACTTAATTTCTTTAAGCCTCGTTTCATTCTACCTATCCTCATAATACTTAGCATCCTTACAACTACCCTTAACTTGGAGCAGGTTTTAGACATTCTTGTGGTGCAGTGGATTTGTGTTTAAGCTTGAGTTTTGTTTAACGGCATATCAACGTCTGCGGGTAAATATCTTGATTCCCATATTTCTCAAATCCTTTCTGTTGTCTTTTCTTTTTGCTCTCCTCTCATGTAACCCCCTGTTCTCGAGTGGCAGTGCTTTCATTCTTAGGGAGAAAGGATTATAAAAATATTATGATAAACTAATAAATGCCAATGTCCTTCATAATTTCTTAGTAGTAAGCGTTATTGTGGTCTACGGTTATATCGTGTTGAATGCACCGGTTCCCGTCCGATCACCGAAGCTAAGCAACATCGAGCCTGGTCAGTACTTAAATGGGTGACCATTTGGGAATACCAGGTGCTGTAAACGTAAGGACCAAGAATGGTCTACCGGTCCTCCAAGTTTGGGGTTGGGTACAGGGCTAACAACCCTGCCCCGTAAAAAACAGTTTGTTACAGAAACAGCAATAAAAGGTTGCTGCCCTATACACCAATGGGTGTGATGGATTAATGATGAAGCGTTATTGTGCTCATACACGCACACACACACACATACATACACATATATATGACATATATGACTCAATAAAACTTATCGTATGTGTTTAATTTAATTAGTTCTCATATATATATATATATATATATATATATATATACACTACCGATCATAAGTTTGGGACCACTTAGATTTATTCTCTAAGAGAAAGAAATAACAAATTTTATGTCTCAGAAGAATAAATATAGATATATTTCATTGTTATTCACAATTATACAATAATTAAAACCAAAATTAACATAGAGTAATTTCAAATTTAATTAAAGTTATTTCATATTTTCTTTTCATCAAAGGAACCACCACGGTCCTTTATTTCTGCAGAGTAAATCCTTGGCATTCTTTCTAATAACTTATAAAAATAAGCTGGTGAAAGTGATTTCCAAGCATCCTACAAGTATTGAAACAAGATTTGTTCATTTTTAGAAATTTCATTTAAACTGTATGATCAATTTCATCCCTTATTCTCCTTCTTTAATAGCGGTTTCTTAACTTCTACACAGCCTGTAAGCCCAGCTGAATGAAGTCGTCTCTTAACAGTAGTAACAGATACTGGATGTTGCCGAGTAGAATCCATTTCAATTGTTAATTCCGCAGCTGTTTTTCTTCTCTTCCTCTTGCTAGATATAATCAAGTTCCTTTCTTCTACAATAGATGTTACGCTGGGCCTACCAGATTTTTTTGTCAATATTTCACTCAGCTTCACGAAGTCGTTGAAGGCAATAATGCACGCCATTTGTTGATAGGCTTAATTTGTTTTAGCGATAACACGTTCAGAATATCCTTCTTTCGAAAGAATTTCAAGTTGAGCTCTTTTTTTCAATGCTAATCTGTTTCTTTCTTAACGTAGTAATATGGTTTACAAAAATAAATTATACCGTAATTATAATATCTGAATAAATCTGAATCTTCGGCCAAAACTTGATCACAATAAGAGAAGTCAAGTAACAAACTTAAAGTTGAAAAGAATACTTTTTTTTACTTGACATCTGCATAAGAATAACAATATTTACAAACTCGGCGAATTTGATTCTGCTAAAAATAAAATTTTATAAACTTTGTGAAAAAAATTTGGGTGGTCCCAAACTTATAGACAGTAGTATATATATATATATATATATATATATATATATATATATATATATATATATATATATGTAAGAACTAATTAAATAAAACATATACGATAATATATATGGCAATATGTGAGGATAGTGTAACGATTATCTGGGTGGCGGCACTCTATTGCGTTTCCTTTGAACTATTGCCCTTGGAAAAGTAATGAATTTTTATCTACTCACCTTGAACTAGTAGAAGTTGAAGAAAGGCCATTCGGAATTCAAAAATGTGGAGAAGTTAATGGGAAAACTATTTTAATATCCTTCTCAAGACGATTTGGCAGTTCAGAGATAATAATTAAAAAAAACTGCAGCAAATAATGATTGAGTATTTATAAGAGCTGGTGTTTTAACATGGAAAATATTTTTTCTAAATCATTTTAAAAAATGTTTACAAATTATTCTGTAATTATGTAATAAATTGATTCAATTACTTTCGGGAAATAATTCAACAGTGCTACCGATAAATCTGACAACCTGATGACAGGCATGTTTTAGGACTCGATGCTGCATCATCATGAACTCAGGACATATTAACTGTTCCTCAAGCTATTATCATATTTTGTTGTTTTAGTCATTGCAATTATCCCAAAAATGTGTTCAGATGCTTTTTATGTTAGAGCTTGGTGATGGTATTTGTCTTCTTCTTCGGATTTAATTAGGTGTCCTGATTGTTGAGTTCCAGTCATTCGCACTAAAAATGCAATCGAAGACATTTCAAAATCCAAACAAGTCTACTTCGATAGCTCTGGAAGAAAACTCTCTTCAGATATGATTCCTTTCTGTCACCATCAACCTGAACACCTAAAAACTATATGATATATTAAAGTAGGTATTTTCATCTCACTGCAGCACCAAGGAAATGGCAAGGAAATACCAAATTCAGATTTCAATCTTGTTTTCTTTAATTCTCTTCCGGGGTAGTTAGGCATGGATCCATTACATCTTCCCTATTTTTGTGTTAAATTGTTTTGAGGAAAGGTATCACTAGCCTTGGATGCTAATAAGAAAGACTAATCTTAATTTAAAACTAAACAAATCCACTCCATTCATTTTCAAGACATATTTGCAATTCACAGATAAAAAATAAAATAAAATAAGAGAATGGAATCGGAGGCAAGACATTATCATAAATGCAAGCGAAGTAATGGGGAATTAGTATATAAAATGTTCAATGCATTTGCGTGAACAAGTGGCAGAACAAGTCAAAGCAGGATGGTAAATATTCAAGTTACTCTGAGCCACAAAATACAAGAAGTAGTTGAGACCCATAATCGCTCAAATTTTGAAGTTACAATACATGTAAAAGATGTGCATATTGTTATGTTTGAAGAATTATTACATGACTTCCATTTAAATTAACAATTCTTTATCAATTTCCGATAGATAATATTTCAAATGTTGATTTTCATGGCAGACAAATCATGATAAATTTGGAGATAAGTAGCTATACGATATTCCAACAACCATTCTTAACATTTGGTATTACAGTTCGACGTTGTTTTTTTTTTAATTTAGTTCCATGTTTGACAATCTTACTTCCGTTGTTCGAACATTGAAATTGTTTCGTTTATTCAAACACCTGCCGTGTCTCAAATATTGTTTTCTAATTCTTTCCCATTTTTGATGTCGCTTATTCGGTGAAATCGCATAGTATCACAATTAAATTAAGAGTTTTTAAAAATTATCTCTTTTCCAGCAATAGGTTAGATTAAGAATAAGAGACTTAAGATGAAATTTGTATTGCCACATCTTTATCTTACTGTTATAAACATAATCAAACGGTTTACGGCGAGGCTTAGAGAAATGACGACTTCAATCTTCACAGCGCCAAAGAAGAAACTTCAGGTAACAAAAAATTCGTTAAACAGAAATATGTTAAGAATACTACTGAGAGATTATGACGAGAAAATTCTAATAAAAGGAAAACGGAAAGAACGCTTACAATTAAAAGTAGAATGAAACAATAAGACAAATTATGACGAAAGAGGGCTTGGAGAATTTGAATTTTCGGACATATTAAAGCAACAAGAATAGAGGGTAACGCCTCCGTACCAAGCTTGTGCAGATGGATGCCATATTAAGAATAGAAAATAAATGGAAAAAGTCAAAAATTTTCTAAGAGCTAGAAAGGATAGGAAGTTGTGGAGAGTGATCTTCCTCGTTTTCAAAGGAAACAACACAAGATTTTCACCTGCTTTTGTTCTTCATGCATAACGAAAGCAATTGATATTTACTAAGCTTAGAGAAGATCTGGCAAAAAGCCACACGAATAGAGCACGTGTTGAGGGTTGAACCTAATTGACATCAAGTCAACTAGTATAGCTCGTTAACCATTAAACTATAATGTGCATTTCCCTACATTGGCAGCTATTGCTTTTTTGTAAGCTTATTTATAAACCCTCGACACACTATTTCAGCTTACTGCAACAACGTCTTCTTTTTCTATGTGCTATATCTATTCAAGTGGTTGCAGATCATGGCTCTCCACAATGTCCTCTCCTTTGTAGCTCTTAGTAAATATTTTGTTATATCTTCTAAATCTTTCTCAGTCAACCATTTAATCAAGTTCACTAGGTAGTCTATGGTTTGTTTTCCTCTATCCATTTTGACATCAAACTGTCATGTGAGTATCAAATTTTCCATGACTTCTTTCCTTATTATGTAACCTAGAAATTTTAGTTCTCTCTTTCTGGTGTTGATTATAAGTTTTTTTTCTTTTTTTCCATTTTCTTAAAACCTTTATCGTTGCTGATAAGTTTGATTTATGGTATCGTCATCTTCCTTTCCTGTTAATTCAAGTCTCCTTGAGCAAATATCATCTCGGTCATATGATGACTTCAGACATAAACATTTACAGTTTTCGATTCGTAAAATAGATAATGAGGAAAAAGGGCTTGGAGAATATGACACTCACAGGACAGATAGTGAAAGAGACATTTGTCCTCTCTCTTTTTCCTTCTCATATGCTGATGTCTTTTACTTATGCTTCTCCATCCAAATATATTCCGACTGAATACATACTTTCAACAATTAATACTACGAACATTTGTACGAACTTTTGATACCCTTATCTTTGTCATAGTACATTTCCCTCTACCTGTTCTTGTCAAGGATGTGCGTTGTGGTGCATTGGATATCTGCTCGGAACGAGAAATCGAGTTCGAATTCCAGCTGTATTATTTGACATAAAACTCCGCTTGGCAATGGCAATAGTTACCAAAAATAATAAACGCAGTTCTTAAGTTTGCGATGCGGTTTTATGACGTCACAACGCAAAATAAAATCGTCGGTGATGGTGGATTTTATAATATTTCAGTTTAAACTACCTATCTGAAGATGGCTCATGTGAGCCGAAAGCTTAGAAGAAGACCAATAAATAATTATGCAAATGTTCGGGAATTTTTGTCTTTATTTTCAACTGAAATTAAAGCAAAAATACGACGTTTAGAACGTCTCATGATTAAACATAATAGACATTCATTGTCTCTTATATTTAATAGCATATGTCTAGAAAATTACTTGCTGCCTCGATATACTATATATATATATATATATATATATATATATATATATATATATCAGTAAAAATATGTATACAGTAGCGGCCATAATATATGGAACAAAATCAATAAAGGCATAAATATGTGTATTACTTAAAAATTAATGCATGATTAGTAATGAAATTTTTACCGAATAATGAGTAGGGCATAATGCATGAATATTATACAAAGTTACAAAAATATACATAATATTTATTTTTAAATAAATATTCAATGGACCAAAGGAAATAAGCTACTGGTCAAAAGTTAAGGAACGATCTTATTAATATTTGATTGGGAACAAAATATCAACAAAATTTAATATTTGTTAAACATCTCCTTATTTCCAATGACTCCTCTGCATCTTCAACCACATGATCTAATTAATTTCTGGCAAAAATCATCAGTATAACAATCCAGTACTTTCCTCTTTGTTTCTAGTGAAATGGTTCTGTTTCTTAATACTTTACTAATTTTCTGGAATGCTTCTTTCGCCATGCCAATTTGCCTTCGGATTAGAGTTGCACATTCCGTCTTCTGTTATAACATTTCCTAGGTATTTAAATTGCTGTACCTGCCTGATTTAGAGTCCCTCACCCATAATTGGCACTTTAGGCTGCCCTTTTTGCTGATAACCATGCATTCAGATTTCTTGCAGTTTATTTGTAGTCCTTTATCGTCACTCTCTTCAGCTACCTTCTGTAGGGGGTCTTGTAAATTTCTTTCTGTCTCTGCTATCAGTACTGTATCATCTGCGTACTTTATATTGTTTAAATTGTGGCCTCCGATGACGAATCCTGGCATAACTTGTAGGGTTCTCAGAATAGTCTTTCTGTATAAGTTGAATAGATCCAGTTAAAAGACGCATCCTTGTCTTACGCCCCTTTCAATCCTAGAAAAATTGCTGAATTTATTATCTGTCTGTAATAGTTTTATTGAAAAAATATCAAAATGATGCTAATAAAGGTAGAGAAAGAAAGAGGTTAAAAAGATCAGAAACTATGATGAGAATCAAGAAAAGGAAAAGGAATAGGAAAGGGAAATATACCGCGGAAATAGAAATTAAAGAACAAAATAAGGTATTGAGAGGATCGTGACAATGGAATCAGCTGAGAGAGGGAGAAATAATAATTCATAATAATTCAAGGCTCCACTCTTTTACAGTTAAATCTACCAAATGCAGCTGACAATTCAACTCCAGCAGCTTCTTTTCTCGTACTTTCCAACTGTGGAACTCCCTTCCGTATACTTGCTTTCCTGACAGCTGCAACTTCCAGGAATTTAAATGCGATGTCAATGCCCATCACTTATCTTCTTATTTCAGTCCTTTCCTCGTCCTTTCTACATACCCCCGTGCATTTTGTTCTTTTCTTTTCCCTTTTTCACTTTATCTACGCTACTATCATCACATTTGTATTCTCATCCTTCTCTTGCCCTTTCTCTGACACCCACTGTAGTTGGTTCGTCTTTCTCTTCGCTGTCCTGCAAAAACCTTCACTCTCTTATGTAGCACCTGCGCATCAGTGACGGTACCATCTACCTTGGAGTGAAACTATACCCGACCGAATTGGCGTCAGTCGGCAATTCTGCCTCTGGGTTATAAGCGTTCGGTAGAAGAAGGCAGACTTTTTGCGTGTATATTGTCATTATACCCGCCCAATAGCCAGTGTGCTCTAATCCATTACTGAATGAGCGATGTGTACATTTCAGAGTAGCTATTCTTTATAGTCTAATGTTACTCTTTCGGACACTTAATCACTCTAGCTTAATAGATTTTCTTTCTATTAGTCGATATTCTTAATATACAGCAAATTTTTACTCTGTTTACTTTCGTTCCAACAACTTCAATGTTTCTTTTTTTATAATCAATTTTTTTCTTGATCATTAAACTTTTATATTCTTCCACATCACGTTTTTGGGACATTCTTAAAGTTTTTTTTTCTTTACTTAAAAATGTTTTCGTTTAAATTCGTAATTGTTCTTCAACATCTATTCAACTTTTCTACAATTATTCTTTCGTATCTCAATAACATTATAAGATGGTGCTTCACCTTTGAGGAATATATCTTATTAACCAGAACAAGCTATATGTATCTGCATTCAAAAATGTATATATATTATATACTCATATACCGAATATGTTTAACTAAATAAAGGTTCAAGGAAAGTTATCTAATGCAATTCACACTCTGATCTACATTAATGATCTCTCCGATACCATAATATCCCAAGTAGGTATATACGCCGATGACACCACAGTTTACTCTCGTCTCGATCAAAAATCTGGTGTGGGCGACAAAGCTAACCTTGCAGCCGAGCTTGTAAAGGACCTCCAATCCGTAGTGGACTGGAGTAAGAAATGGCTCGTAAATTTTAATGCTTCTAAAACGAAGCTACTAACAATTAACCATCATAGACAATCGCACCTACCTCCCATTAGCATGGACCATGCTTGCCTCCCAGAGAGTAAAATACTACGCCTCCTTGGTCTCACACTCTCAGCGGACCTCAAGTGGAATGACTATATCGAATCCATTGCTAAATCCGCTGCTATGAAAGTCGGTTCTCTGTGCAGGACTCGGAGGTTTTTTCTGTCTGAATCTATCCTGCACATTTATAAATTTACCATCCGCCCGTGCATTGAATACTGTTGCCATATCTGGTCGGGTGCCCCTGCTATTCTCCTTGGGCTTCGAGACAAGATACAGCGGAGGGTCTGTAATGTGATCGATACTGACTTGGCAGACCGCCTGCAGTCTCTCTCTCACCGGCGCGACGTGGCTTCCCTGTGTCTCTTCTATAAATACTTTCATGGCTTCTGCTCCGATGAACTTAGATTACTGGCGCCCCCTAGGTTCGAATTTGCACGAGATACTAGATTAGCAACTAGATCCCACCCTTTTACAGTGAAACCGATAAAATGCAACCGCAACTTCTCCAACAGTTTCTTTTCTCGTACTTCCCGACTGTAGAATTCCCTTCCACATGACTGCGTCCTCGACGGCTACAATCTCCAGCAGTTTAAATGTAAGGTCAATAGACACCTCCTATCAAACTAACTCACTTCCATTCTTTTAAACACTCTTCCCATCCTCCAAACTATCTATCACCACACTTCTGAAATTTCCTATATGTAACCACTCTTTCTATTTACCTTCTCCTATGTAGCCCCAAGGGCAATAGTGGCAGTGGAATGCCTTGCTTGGGGTGAAACGACTAAAAAAAAAAAGCCTCTCAAAAATAAGAAACACTCACTAATAATTTTTAGTGTAAAATTATTAAGTTTTATATTAAAATCTACCACAAAGTTGTTTAATTGCAACAATCTTAATTTTGTTAACGTTTTAATTTTCTAATTATTTTAAATTTCACTAGTATTTAAATTAACGTATAGCCACTATTTGTAAATTCCCATACTGACACTATTTAAAATGAACGTACATGAACTATAAATAGACGTAAAGAAACTATAAATTAACGTACAGACCTTATTAATTAATGTATCCACCAGCTTTAAAAATTATAGACTATTTAATTTAACATATAAACAGTTTTTATAGATTAACGTTTAGACACTATTTATTGATTAACGAATAGACACTATTTATTGATTAACGTATGAACATTATTTATAGATTAACATATAGGCACAATTTATAATTACATTATAATAAAGTAAACTGCAGGCATTTTATACAGTGAAATAACGGAAAGCTAGAAGAAAGGACTAATTATTAATTACAAGCCATAATATATGGTTTTCAAAAAAAAACAAAAACGAACAGTCCAATCATTACGAGTTAGAGACAACAAAAATTAAGCAAGTATAACAATTAAGTATCCAGTAAATATTTTAACTGACGATGGAGACGCGCTACCGAAATAGGCCTGCTCATTGGAATAACGAATAATTCGTTTCTAAACTTAAGCAAATTATTTATAAAAAAACAATTTTTCGTTAGTAACGAAGAAACAGGTACTGGGCTGTTACGTAATATTTGTCCTTCTATATGCCAGTGAAGACGGTTCATCTCGTTACAGATGAATAATCGTCTTGAAATAACCAAAATCTGGTTCTACAGAAGCATTCTGTGCATACCATTGCCCGAACAGACAAACCATAACGAAGTTTTACAAATAACGAAAACGAAAAATGTATTTATACTTACAACCAGAAAGAGACAATTGAAATTGATCGAGCCTGTATTTAGGAAAAAAGGCTTGGAAAATTTAACACTTATATAATTTACAGAAATCAAGAAAGACAAAAGAAAACGGTGAATAAACTACTTAACGAGATCATTTAAAGGGATTAGGAGAGATAACAAGAATTCAAATTTTGAAAAGAGATATAATACACATAAGTTGTGATGTGATGTTTAGTTCTTCACTATGGCAGTGAATGCTGGAAAATATCATTGAAACAACAGAAATGTGGTTCTACAGAAGGATGCTGAGGATATCATGGATCGAGCATATGAGCAATTATGAGGTTTTCGAAAGGGTGGAAACGAAGAGGAAATTAATACTGAGCATCAGGAAGAGAAAACTGAAGATCCTAGGAAATGCAATGAGGAAAGAGGATTTCGAGAACCTGATACTAACAGCCTAGATCGAGGGAAAAAGAGACAGTGGAAAGCAGCGGATAACATATTTGAAGGACCTAATCAGGTGGATGATGGAACGAGGGTTGCATGGTGTAACAGGCGTGCTAAGAGCCACCAGAGACAGGGAGACGTGGAAAGCCATGATCGCCTATGCCCTGGAAGTACAGGGCACATAGAAGAAGAACTTATGAGAACCAAGATGATCCACGCCCAGAAAGGACACGTCATACAGATTAAAACTATCGTCATCTTGTTATCCTAAGATACAAGACACTGTGAGGGTATGTTTCTTGTCTTCATTTTTTTTTACTGATCACTCTGACGCAGAATTCACATGGATATGAATGACTTACACATCCTCGTTTTGTGATATGAATTTATCTATTATGAGAAATACGCGTCGATCATATTACTTTTCCTCAACGTTATGATAACGAACAAAAATAAGCACATTACAGACGTGAATAAATCTGAAAAGCTATTATCTCATAGGTGAGATAAGTAAATCGGTTTTGACACAACAGGTGTGGAGAGGAAATGAACAGATTATTCTATTTGGTTTAAATATTGGAACGGAATACTGTGAAATAAGCTAAATATTCTCCTTCTCCTCATCATCATAACCAGAAGAACAATCACCATCATTATCATCATCCGAGGGTCACTGTAGCGTGCTCTGTCCAATGTACATCGAGCGGAACCCATTCATCTCTTGGTAATTTCTACTGGTACTATAATAATAATAATAATAATAATAATAATAATAATAATAATAATAATAATAATGAACATCAAAATAAAAAAAGGCAGTCTCGCAGACATGAAGATCCACCTTGGAAAAGAAAAATAGAAAAAGAAATCTGACAACTTAGAAGTGAACTATCAGTACGGGATGAACTGAGTAGAGGAATAAATGTAAGAACTAGGAAAAGCAGAAGAGTCGAAAGAAAATACAACATTAGAAATGAAAATGAAGTCTTATCAACTAAAGAAAAAATAAAGCAAAAAATACAACTGAATGCTCAAAGAATAAGACGCTATGAGAAAAGAGCAAGATTTTACAGACAAAACAAGATTTTTCAAACCGATACAAAGAGATTTTACAGGGAAATAGGTAAAAAAAGAATTGAAGTGACAGTCACCCCCAGAATGGAAGAAGTTACACAGTTCTGGGAAAAGATATGGGCTTGCCCTAAAGAACATAGCAAGGAAGTACATTGGATTGCACAAGAGATAGAACGAATGAAAAATAAACCAGAACAGACATGGGCTGGAATTACAGAAGAGGATATTAAATTTGCACTAAAAAAAGCACACAATTGGAAATTCCCAGGTATAGATAAAATTCCTAACTTTTGGCTATATTATTTAAATACAGCACGTAAAAAACTAGCCAAAGAACTTCTAGAAATGGTTGACGATCCCACTAAAATTCCTGCATGGATGACCAAAGGAATTGCATTTCTTCTACCCAAGAATAGTGACACAAACAACCCACAAAACTACAGACCAATTACATGTCTTTCGACAACATATAAACTATTAACATCTATTTTAACAAAACATACATATTTATTCTTAGAAAGAAATGACATGATACCGCTTGAACAAAAAGGGTGCAAACGTGGCTGTTATGGACGTAAAGACCAATTGCTAATTAACAAAACGATCCTGGAAAACTGCTACAGTACAAAGAAAAATCTTAGTACTGCCTGGATAGATTATCGAAAGGCATTCGATATTGTGCCACATGACTGGATTTTAAAGACTTTAAATATATACAAGATATCGCCCGTCATCATCAATTTCATCAAACAGTGCATGTCTATATGGAAACCAACCCTTTACCTAATGAAATAAACATCAAAAGAGGTATATTTCAAGGTGATTCTTCATCTCCCTTACTATTCTGCATATCATTAATAGCACTAACCAGTCAACTTAATAAGACAGAATGTGGGTATAAAATAGGCCAAAAGAAAATAAGCCATCTATTTTACATGGATGACTTAAAGTTATATGCTAAGAATGATAATGAGCTGGAAGGTCTTCTGCAAACTGTAAAATGCTTCAGCGAAGACATTGGAATTAAATTCAATTTGAATAAATGTGATAAAGCTACAGTTTTACGTGGATCAATACAAGAAACATCCTCAATTAGCTTAGACCCTGCTGTAACAATAAAAGAATTGAAACCAGAAGAAGCTTATAAATACCTAGGTTTAAATGAGAGTGAAAACATTCACCATAAAAAAATGAAAGAAATAGTGCGTAAAGAGTATTATAGAAGGCTACGAATGATATTAAAAACTGAATTGAATTCTCAGAACAGAGTTATGGCCATTAATAGCCTTGCAATCCCAGTTGTCCAATATAGCTTCAACATCTTAAACTGGACTCTAAACAACATCAGGCGAGTGGATTCTAAAACAAGAAAGCTTCTTTCTAAGCATAAGATGCACCATCCAAAGGCTGATGTAGACCGTCTATACATACCCCGTAAAGAAGGTGGAAGAGGTCTTATTCAGCAGGAATTGTCATACAAGACAACAACTATTGGCTTACTAACAAACATAGAAACAACAAAGGATTGGATGATACAATTAGTAAGGCAACATGAAGAAAGAAAGAAAAAATATTCAATAATAAAAGAAGGCAGTAAATACAAACAAGATTTACAGTTAGTAGATTCTGTAGAAAGCAAAACAGAAGCCAAGAACCAACTATTGCGGCAAAAAATATGAAAATGAAAGCCAAAGATAAAGCTCTTGAACAGATGAAACAGCGCTGGCAAGACAAACCTCTGCATGGTCAATATCCAGAACGTGCCAATAAATTCAATGTTGACAAAGTTAATACTCATCGATGGTTACGTGCATCTGGATTAAAATCTGAAACTGTATGCTTTATTCTTGCAGCACAAGACCAAAGTATTTTCACTAGAAACCTTCAGGCAAATATTATGCATAATAATATGGATAAAACGTTTTGTGATAAAAACCAAGAAACAATAGACCACCTAATCTCAGGCTGTTCTGTGCTTGCTCCAAATGAATATAAAAATCGCCATGATAGAGTTGGGCAATATTTACATTGGGCAATGTGCAAACATTATGGAAAATCTGTAAACAAACACTGGTATGAACATCACCCAGCACCGGTTACAGAAATAGAAGATGTAACCATTCTATGGGATTACACCATCTACACAGACAGAAAAATTGAAGCAAACAGGTAAGACATTATTGTTAAAAACCAGAAGGAGAAAACTTGTCTATTAATTGATATGGCTTGTCCAGCGGATTGTAACATAGCAATCAAGGAATTGTGAAAAACTGTCAAAATATAAAGACCTGGAAATTGAAATAGAAAAAATGTGGAAATTGAAAACAAGAGTTGTGCCAGTGATAATAGGTGCACTTGGAATGATAAAAAATGGAACAAAACAACACATTGAAAGAATCCCTGGAAACCCCAGCTTAAGAGATATACAAAAAATTGTCTTATTAAGTACAGCCCACACACTAAGGAAAACTTTATCTATGTAATGCTAGGGATGATAGGGAAGATAGAAAAACATGAAATGGAGTCATAACAACACGCCACTACCTGCCTTAGGTCTCCCCGCAGACTTGGTAGGTAGTGAGACCAAAGCAGAAATCGAAATATAATGAAAAATGACATAATAATAATAATAATAATAATAATAATAATGACTGTAGTAGCAATAGTTGATTATTATTAAACGTGTCATAAGGCTGAAATCATGGGGTGCCGAGTGAGGATCGAATTCACTACTCAGTTGCAATTAGTTCTAGAAGAAAAGCTTTCAAAATATTATACCACGTCGAGGTTACCAAACAGTAGTAGTAATAGTACTACAAATAGTAACAATATCAAGTAAAAATAGCCATAGCTGTTGTCATAATTATTATTGCTGAAGCCGTAATAATAGGAGTAAAAAGTAAAAAAAAAATATCATGGTTAAAGTGAATCGTAATTAGGTAAAGGTACGTAGAAATCATTAAAAGACCTGTAACCTGGTGCGAAGGTACGCTGTGGTGATATCGAACAAGCGAGTGACCGGAAGTTTGCCCTCAGAGATTCCGTAAGCAAACGACGAAACTGGTCTTTGCGCATCTGGCTCCACGCAGAAGTTCTGGAGGTATCCAAAACGGTTTTTCCATACCTAAACAAAAAAATCGTTTCCGATCGGTTCAATATTTAAGGATGGTCTCTAACCGATTACAGCAGTCATTTTAAAGGAGGCGGTTTGCTGACACACATCAAAGATATAACTATTAACTTCAAGTGACCCGGACATTGTTCTCTCTCTCTCTCTCTCTCTCTCTCTCTCTCTCTCTCAACAATTACTGCTACAAACATATTGTACGAACTCTTTAATAACTTATCATTGAATACGAACTCTGTCATTAATTTCTTAATGTTTCTAATTGTACATTAACTTTTATCACTTGTTTTCCTCCTTATAATAAATATCTATTTTAAATATAAAGTCTATATTTTATTATTCCACTCTTTATCACTAATACACACATTCTAACTGCCGACATCCAAACTCCTGATGAATATCACCCCAACATAAATCTCTTAAGCTGTAGGGTGTTCGGTTAAGAATAACACAAGGCCGAACAAAAGAAACATTAACCAGCTCCCTACTCTTCAACGCTATTGCTAAATAATATTATGGCAGACTGAAAGCGTTCCTCTTTTAAGACTTTAAAACATATTAGCTTAAATAGTTAAAGTTTAAGAAATGCCAATAAATTAATGACAGATTAAAAAATGATTTAAGTAGATTAGTATACTAATCTTGCTGTTAAGAAAGAATCATTAAAAAATATCTAATGTTCACCTTTTACAATGCCCAGCGGTTAGCTAAGGTAGGTTAAGTTAAAGGGTAGTTCGTACAGATAGGTGGGGAAAATAATGGATATCTCTAGACTGAAAGGTTAACATTGCACTATTTACATTGTTTGGACTATTATCTTCATCTTTACTCCCATGTTTACAATGTTTTGGCCGTTGTACACTCCGGCCTTTTTGGGCCGAATCGTCGTAAACATGTCAGTAAAGACGGGTACAATACCCCGAACAATGTAAATAGTGTAAATATTACCTATGAAGAAAGCTTAACTTTGTACTCAGACTGAAATGTTAATACGGCACTATTTACATTGTTCGGACTATTGTGTCCATCTGTACTCCCATGATTACGATGTTTCGGCCGTTGTACCAGACAAGGGATAAATAAATGCAGTCTTAACAGGGAGTCTTCAGTTGATACTGTATGCAGAGTATGAGGGCAATAACAACTTGAATAGTTGTATAACAACAGAAAAGAATTTTGAAGAAATTAAAAAGTCATTTATCACGGGATGCCTGAAAATAGAAAAAAGTATTTTTTAGTAAGAAATGAAAAATTGTTACATTTTAATGCAAGAGAATATGAAAGGCAAACAAATAGGAGAAATAATGCAAGATGCACAATCAAATGCAGTAAACTTTGACGCGAGACAGGTAATGGTGTATGGCTTCATTAAATGTACCGGTAGAAGAAAATTAGTAAAAGTTGATGGAAACCCAAACAGTAAAAATTATATTAATTTACTCTAGACTTATTATCTGCCAGACTACAAAAATGTAGTAATTTCAGAATTACATACCACGTGTAGTAAAAACGATTTCTGATGGAAGAAGACATTCAACATTTGGATGAATCTCAATATTTTAAACTATTGTGGTTTATATTCCAACAAATACCACACAGTCTGTATGGGATTT
This sequence comes from Ascarosepion bandense, assembly GCA_037127315.1. Lineage (NCBI taxonomy): Eukaryota > Metazoa > Mollusca > Cephalopoda > Sepiida > Sepiidae > Ascarosepion > Ascarosepion bandense. The sequence continues at coordinate 15,782 of JBBBDQ010001395.1, read as the reverse complement.
GGATAACCGCCAAAAAAGAATGTGGAAAAATTCCCAATATTAAAATCTGAATTTTGTTTATTAAACAGTACTGAGAAAATTCCTCAAAACAAAGGCTGCAAAAATTAAATATTAACTTCATACATTGACATTTTGCACTTTCTGTAATATTATAGTCAGTCAGTCAGTTAAGTGTCATACGTAATACACGCTTTGGGCGATCATATCTCGAAAGAGAAATGACTGACTGGGCAGAATATTATCCCGCAGTAGGTTGCTATTGTTTCCTGCGGTAGACTGGTTGCCAGCCAAGGTTATAGAACCCAGCCTGTTCTATTATTTAACCCATAGCTGGAGGAAAGAGACGGATTATTACCTTTTCTAAGAGTATTTGTGCGTAAGTAAATGCAAAGAGTTCAACTGGAATTTAATATTATAGAGAGTATTTAAAATGAATTCTAGAAACAGGCTGAAAGGTGACAATTTTCCTAGTAACAGAGTAATCTGGCATGATCTATTTCCGTATGTTTAACATGTATTATATGTGACCATACGACATGAACTAAAATGCTTTATTTTGTATTTATACCCAAAAATGATATGTACTGAGAATTTACTAAGCATACTACTAATTGAGATGGATTTTGGGAAACAATTAACAAAAGTAATTAATGCATAACGTTGTTAGAAAATATTTGCATTTACCTCTACATAACAGTCAGTTAAGTACCATACGCGATATATGTTTAGGCAATCATGTCTCGAAAGAGAAATGACTGAATGGGCAGATTTTCCCGCAGCAGGATGCCATTATGTTCTGTGGTAAACTGGCTGCCAACCAAGACTTTAGAACTCAATCTGTCCTCCTATTTAATACACACACACACACACACACACACACACACACACACACACACACACATATGTACATACATATATATATATATATATATATATATATATATATATATATGCGGTGTGTACATACACCACCAATCGAGAGAACTCAATTCACGATTTCTTGATTGAAGAGTATATATATATATTCTTTTTTCCTATTTCTATTTTAAAAATGACGCTGGCTTCGGTGGATATATTCTTACTACAATTTGAATATAGACATCCCCACTTGTTCATCAATCGATCATTATATATCAATTAAATAAGTGCGTTTATATCTGAGCAAAATAATGACTGGTTAATCGGAGGTGATATTAAGATTATAAGAATATTTGATGTAACGGTTGAAGTGGGCTACAATGTGTTGAATATACAGAGTAAATGAAAACTCCCTATTAATGTATGATGTACTCTCTCGTCTTACTATAACTTTTACAAGATGGAAGAGTTCATTATACATGAAATAGGAAGTTACATTTCAGTCACCCTGTATATCTATTTATGGTAACAAAATTATTTCCTGATAAGTTGAAATAAAAGGATATTGCTCTCCACATTTTCTATTTCTTTAATGTGTGTTAATTGACAGGCGTTCTTGGGAACGGAGTCTCTGTGGCGTAACAGGTACGGATTAAATAATCAGAGAGTCGAGTTACAGTTATTTATATCATGGCTCGAGCATGTGAGCAATGATGAAGTTTTGGAAAAGATGGGAACGAAAAAGAAATTAATAGTGAGCATCATGAAGAGACAACTGAAGTTCTTGGGATATGCAATGAAGAAGAAAGGCTTGGAGAACCTGATACTTACAGGCCAGATAGAGAGAAGGAGTGACAGGGGAAAACAGCGAGTAACGTACTTCAATGACCTGAGCAGGTGGATGGCAGAACGGGGATTGCGTGGTGTAACAGGAGAAAGCGTGCTAAGAGACACCAGGGGATAGGGAGTCGTGGAAGACCATGATCACCTACGTCCTGAAATAACAAGACACATAGAAGAAGACGTGCTAATAACCTTTTAGAAAGGTATGAATCCATCTCTATCTCAAGCTATTTAGTAAATAGAAGGACATAACTTTGGTTGGTAGGCAATCTAGGAAAGAGAACAATGAATTCTGACTAGTCTGAGAAGTGTTTGGCTTCGTCACACTATCTTTTGTCGTGGAAACTTCAGAGCCGCTCTGTTTGCATTAGATTTATAGCCCTAAAACGCTAGGGTATAGAGAATTCTTTAAAATTCGCGATGAATCGAAATTTGAATTCAGTGTTGTTTTTTTCCTATACGTGCTATTTCATTCATAACTTCACAGGACGACGGGTGTTCTTGCCTTAACCCAGGGCATTGGTGCGAATTAAAAGTAACACACAAGATGAGAATTTGTGTAATATACAAGTGTCTCAGGTATACATTTCTTCTGGGATGCATGTTGTCTGGACGAATGTTGCAACCACGAGGTCGACGACGACTGTCAAAATTGCTGCACAAATTCGGCAGATTTTACTATGTCGGGAACGGCGATTATTTAAAATTCTTTGGCGACGATAAAAACTTTCCAAAGCTTTTGGGCGACGATTAAACGTTCTCAACTATAATCTGACCATTCAACCCAAGTTTTTCACATAAATCAATTTCACAATTACATTTCGTAATCTTCTTCTTCATCTTCTTTTTCTATTTCGTCGCTACCGTCATCAACAAGGAAATAAAGATACACTCTGCCACAACGCCTCTGTCAATGAACAATGAACCGGACTTAAATGTAAATAAAGTATACAATATATTTTATTTTATTTTTTTCAAGCAAATAGTGACATATTTTGAAACATGCCCGGGAGTGATGAAGAGACTATTTGGTCAGAGTTGTCAGCATCCCCCATCGGGGAAACCTGATTTTATTCAACCGTACACTTCGACGTTTGTGATCAGACACTTTTAAAATCAAATAAACTTACTAATCAAAATTTAATCTATCGCCTTTACTGTGACGCATCAGGCCGGGCTGGCCGTCTGTCTAATGTGTCGCTCGTTCTCGCTGATGGTCGTGATGTTACCAGTTGTGACCCTGCCACCCGGTCGTGACGATCTCGTCCGATGATGTAGCCATAAAAGCTGGATTACAGGACGTATTTTGCAACAACGGGCCACTGTCCCACGTTGTGATTAGATCCCAGAGGTAACGTCTTGCAATCTTAATAGTCGTACCTTTTAGCCAGTCCGGCCACTGGTGTACACTTGTGGTTTGAAGAAGAAAAAAGAAATAAACACGGCACCAAGAACAAAATAATATAAAATAAATGAACAAGCCGAACACGCGTGGAGAGCTACGAAGAATGTCTTTATATAAGAAAAATAAATGTGTTTCTTTTCCCAGGAATACAGTTGTCGAAAATGATATACAATCGTTTAAACTGCTGGTTGCAACAGAGAGAGAAAGTTCGCCAAAAGCATCATAGCTTCCAATCGTTAAATGAAATGTTTTGTCTAAGTTTCGTTAGCGTTAAAATAAACAGATCTCTTTAAATTTTCGCCAAAGTCTCTTCACGTATTTTATTAAAGTCTTTACATTAATTCTCTATAATCAGGTTTGTCAATTTTCTATGTAACTTATAAAACAGCAAAGTTTTTTCGGGTTCTTGACGGAATTTGTCGGAATGTGCTGAATCGGAGCGGCCGCTGGCGGAGAGTGTGGGGGTGTTGACGGCGGTGGCGCTGTGTCCGAAATCTGAGTTAACTCGCCCTCCAACTCACTAACTGAACTTTTCGTGTAGAGCATCTATTTTTATAACCAATTTCCATCCTCTCTGGGAATCCGACCGGTCACAGTCTTCGGCCAATGAAAATCGGTCTACACCCACTCGATTTGCGGAATTTTTTAGCTCAACGAATGAGATTTTGCCAACTCATATCGGAGCTTAATTCGTTTAGGGTTTATCAGGTACTGCTGTGTTCACTAGCGGCCTTGGCCTTCGTGTGACCTTATCAAATCACTCTGACAATTGTTTTGTCTACGCGTTTTCAGATTAGCGGAATCAGCATTTTAACTCCAAAAGAAGAGAAATTTATATAAAAACAGGAAAGAAGAGACATTCATACAAACCTGAAAGGAGAGAAATGTATGATTTTCCAAAACAATTACATTTTTATATTTCCAGGATTTTAGAAAGTACTTGATGGAACTAAGATCATTATTTTTTTAAAGCTCACATTGCGTGACGCATTAGAACTCTAATAACATTGCCAGTATCGATTTCACTCTCCGTTGTTTTAAACCAACCAAAGAAAAGTATCCCCGCGGGAGAACGGAAAGTATCACCGCGGGAGATAGTGTCACAAAACTTCCTTTCCGTCACATCGACAGCCTTCTCCCGGTACAAACTTATCTGGGACAAGAGCTAGACTTTGTGACCCATAGCTAGACAATATAAAAATCTGTAAATCCTCATATTGCACCGTTTGATATTTCAACAAAACATATTTCAAACTTCTAACCCAATATCTGTGTTACTAAGTGCAAATACACTTCACTATCAAAAAAAATTAATACTGCCCAAAAATTTCGTACTAACGAATATTTAACATACCTTTCTACTTATTCTTTCAAAATGTTTACCAATAAACATTTTAAGTGATTTTTCCTTTCGTTTTCATGATCCAAACTATGTCACCATACCCACGTCACCGTACAATAATTTACACAGTATAGCATATCAGAAAAGTCAGCATATCACAAAAACCACAAAAAGTTACACACCATATCAAAGGTGACCCCCACTTCTTGTCCATTAAGCGCATATGTCTAGCTCATAAATTTTATTGATTAAAAAGAAATTAAGTTAGTATCCTAACTTAGGTATAACAACAAACGAGGCCAGTACTCGATTTACGTAAAAAATAAGTTTTCCTTTTCTTTTTAACTTCCACCGAGTAGGTCACCCGTCTAAACATAGACAGACGTGTTGGCACCACGACGTGGAGTAATTGTTAGCGCCAGAACAATTACAGCTGACCAATGAGCTTAACCCTCACTAGGTTCTCTATAATGTTAGCCTTATGCCACATCTAAGTCACATTTAGAAAATCACTATTTGGCATTCTACATAATGACAGCTCGGGAGGGAGATGAAGATTATGTTCAGTCGTAATTTCAAAACTCCACCCTCGTTCAGGTATTCGTTGGAAGTACTGAGTATCTGCCCAAATTGAACCAAGTAAACAGACAAGTCCTCTTCTAAGACATATCTGTCATCCGCCTGCTCTAGTATTCAGTTCATATGATGAGGGCTTCTGTGATAAAGCACCAACTGGAAGCGTCCTCACAATCTGCGGGTGTGTTAAATATTACATCACACATGAATTATCCATTGCCTCTTATCAGTCTTTGGTTTGACTCCCATAGACATCAATATTATTAGGCGATGTCTTATGCAAAGCGACAAATTTTGTTGATCACAAAGACTGATACAATGTTTTTCAACATCCTGTAATTCCTGAAGGTCTACCAAGAGCCCATTTTCTTTGATAATATGTTCGTTGCTCTTGGCTCTCTCCAAGATCTTCGTCATGTTGATTATGCTCTTCTGTTAGGAATTCTAATAAGAGAGCGAGTTTTCGGCCATAATGTTTTCGTATTTGTCTGTTATCTTTGTTACCTGGGTCTGTCGGCAACACTTTTTCTTGATTTTGGCTATTCTTAGCCCCATACTTTTCCTTGAATCTATTTGGTCATCAATTTTTTGGCACTGACAACGTTCTCAGAAGTAACTATTGATTGAGTCTTTTCATTAGGAAGGTCTTTTGATTTTGCACTGAACATGTCTTCAGTTGACAGACGTTTATCGCCAATTTCTGGTTACTTTAAATTACTTTTTGAAAAAACAAAAACAGGGGAAAATGATAAACAACAGAGTTTCTTAAACAGACACAGAACAATGAGAAATAAATTTACGAAGACAATGAAACAAAAACATTTACCAAAGCTGGTTTAACTAAAATGGATTTTTACGAAAACATGTTAAAAATTTAATAATGAAAATGAGAACAAAAAAAAACATTCAACTAAAGGAAAATTTCACGTGGGAAATAAAATGAATGAACTTATTGATACAAGGCTGTTAGCTAAAAATGTTTTTCTATTTTAAAATTAAGCCCATCAAAATAAACAAATTATGAAGTAAACATTATAAAACAAAAATGATAAAAAGTGACATATGTAAAGATTTTACCAAATAGAAAATGGCTGGCATAACAAAAAATAAAAACTAACAGATTTAACTTATTGTTTATTCCGTTTGTAACACGTAGAAAATGAAAACAAAAGGATTAAAAAAAGAGAATATATACGACAAAATATTAAGGATAGGGGGTTGAAAAATGAAGAACTGAAATTAAGTTACCATATACACTAAAAATAAATCAATATAGTAGTGAAATTATATGTTATACTGGCAAGCAAAATAAAGAAAATGACAAGGAGAGTAAAAAAGAAGATTTAAAATAAAACTTCTAGAAAATGTTTAGTAAATAATGTAAAAAATAAGAGATAATTTTAATTTAAAATATAACTATTCGTATATCACGAAATTATGAGTCCCAATAAGTTAAAGACAAAGATACTTTATGCGAGTGGTATGACGCCAATCGGTCTGTATAAGCTTTAATGAAATTGGTATTTACCGGAGCTTCCCACAAAAACGAAATGTGACACTGACACGAGGCCGATTTTTGCGATGTGATATAGACAGCTATATAGCTGCTTCATAATAGACGTTGAATACGTTTAATATAGTGAATCAAAATTCATAAAATTTAAGTATCAAATGGTGCTATGTATTACAATAAAACGCACCCAGCAACAATGAATCTGACTGAGGGTGTGAGGAGCGTAGAATTATCTTTTATTTAACCCAGATCTACCTAACCCAGGGTGGTAACACCTGTTATGTTAAAAAAAACCATGAATGCATAAAAACAGATGTTTTAGTAAAAATTCCAGCAACAAAGTTTTGGAGAAGAAATATTACCAGCAATAACACTTTGAAGAAGAATGTTACCAGAAAACATATAAATATAAATAGCATTACAATTTTGAAGGAAAACATTACGAGCAGTACAAATTTTGATGAAAAATATTAATAGAAATGTATATTGAAAGAAAAATATATAGAGCAATACTTTTTTTAAGAAAACATTTATGACTAGAAATATAATTTTGGAAGGAAAAATGTTACGAGCGATACAATTTTGAAAAGAAACTTTACGAGCAATAAATATTTTATTGAAAAAATGATACTAGCAAAATATTTTTGACGGATAAGAATTAAGAAAATATGTTACTATTAAAAACCTTTCTAATGGATGATAAAAGGACTAATATTACATGCAGTAAAATTTTGAAGAAAAAATATTACAAGCAACTTATCTTTGACAGATAAAAACATTATGATTCATACACTTTGAACAAATATATATTATGAGTAATACATTTTAAAGGAAAAATATTACGGTCATAATATTCTTGAAGAAAAAAAGTACTGAGGGGGAATACATTTTTGAAGTATAAAATTGGAAGTTATATATTTTGGGTGGAAAATATTGAAATGAAATTATGACGAACAATGTAACTATTAGAAGGATGAAAAATTAGAAGTATTACATTTTGGGTAGAAAATATTGAAATGAAATTATGACGAACAATATAACTATTAGAAGGATGACAAATTTTGTGCAATATATTTTCAGAGGATAAAGGATCACGATAAATACATTTTGTAAGCAAGAAAAATACTTTTAATACAATTAAAAATAAAAACAAATATTACGAGCAATATTATTTTGAATGGAAAAATATTGCGAGCAAAACATTAAAAAATGTACGATTAATCATCTTTAAAGTGAAAAATATTATGAGCAATAAAATATGGAATTAAAAATATTACATGCAATATATGTTTGAAAAAAAATATTACAAGCAATGTGATTTTGAAGAAATACATTTTACTAGCAATATGTTTTTGTAGAAAAGATTATCATGAGCAAAACATTTTTGAAGGAAAATATTACAAGCAATACAGTGTAAAAAAATTACGAGCAATACATTTTGAATAGAAGGATAAAAATATCGAGCAATATATTTTGAATGAAAAAACAAATATTAAAAGCAATAAGATTTTGAATGAAAACAATATTGCGAGAAATTCATTTTTGAACGAAAAATATAACGAGCATCGAATTTTGAAGGATATAATATTACTAGTGATAGGTTTTGAAAAGAAAAATCTTACTAGAAAATACGTTTTTGAAAACGAAATATTACAAACTACACGTATTCGAAAGTAAATTAGATTACGAGTCATATATTTTTAAGTGATAAAAAATTACAAATAATACATTTCGGAAGGTAAAAATATTACAACCAATAAAATATCGAAGACAAAAATGATACAAGCAACAAATCATGAAAGAAAAGATAAAATATTACGAGCAATACATTTTAGAAAAAATATATTATGAGCAATAAATATTTGAAAAAAACTATTAGAAGCATTACATTTTTTAACGAAAAATATATTACAATCAATACATTTTGAATGATAACAATTTACAAACAATACATTTTTGAAAAATCCGAGCGATACATTTTGAAAGGAATAATATTAGTTGCAATATAATTAGGAAAGAAAAGAGATATTATGAGGAATACAATTTTGAAATCGAAATATTGCGAGTAATACATTATATAAGGAAAATTATTACGGATAACACAATTTGGAGGGGAAAATATTAAGAGTAATATCTTTTGGATGGAAAGAATATTACGAGCAAAAAATTCTGAAGAAAAATATAATGAGCAATATATTTTTGAAGGGTAAAAATATAAGCAATACATTTTCGTAGGAAAAATATTACGCGCAATACACTTTTGAAGGAAAACAATTTTAAGCAATATATTTTGAAAGAAAAAATATCAATAGTAATACAATTATGAAAGGAAAGAAATATTACAAACAGTACAATTTTGAAGAAAAATTATTACGAGAAAATCAATTGGAACGAAGAATATTACTAGCAATATAATTATGAAGGAAAACATATTGTGCATAATACACATCGGAAGGAAAAATATTACCAGCAATACAATTCTGAAGAAAAAAATGAACAATACATTTTTGAAGGAAAAATATTCTGAACATTATATTTATAACAGATAAAAACCTACTGCTAGAAAATCATTCTATCATGTCTTTTCCAATAAATGATCACCTAAGGCTGTATCAAGTATGGCACTTAACTGACTGACTGAATGAAGAAATCTAGCTTAAAATATTCTATAATCACAAGGCAGATTGTAGGAAAGAGGAACAGAGGACAATAACGCGCTTGTGTAAATAAATGACTATTTGGAAAAAATCTACTCATTCTTCTATTCGCTTTTTTGCCCTAGTGTCATTTCTAAACCTTTCTGTCTATGCAATTACTCTCTTTTCAAAATAAAAACTCCATACTTTTTAAGAGTAAATCTCATTCTAATGTAAAAAAAAAACAGCAATGAACTGTGTCAACCAATGAAATAATCAAGAATTCAATCCTTATCAAAAAGATTAAATACAATCCATGCTTCATTTTATACCGTTTACCTTCATCATCATAAGTGATATTTCACAATCTAAAGGGTTAAGGTCAATGAAATTATGCATAAAACAGCACTATAGGTAATAATCTATCCTTTTCGAATGACCCCTAATTTTGTCTCAGCTTCGTTCAACACGATGCTACTTATGTACCTTTTTTTCTTCCTTCTCAAATATTTATTCCTGATTTTGCTATCCCAAACAAAATATCAAAATCGAAGAGCCGAGTTGTCTTGTTCCTCTAAGGTATGTGTTGAAAAACTTTGAGCTATGTTTGTCCGGAGAGGCAGCAAATTAAAAAAATAAACTTCGGAATTAGAAACTGCGAAAAGAAAGCAGAAAGTACGGTGTTTACACAGACTCACCAGATCTCGAAGCACAATTGATATAGGTGTAGGCTTTACCAGAATCTTAAGACACGACAGTGGCACCTACATTTCTATGTCTAAGAACTGCACCTCATTTTATTGTCATGTTTGTGCATATAAAGTAAATATCTAGACGTAGTTGTCACTGCATTTATTTACAGAAATCGAAAGCTAATATTTGATTATTTAAATCGAAATTATTATATATAATGAGTGTCCCCTTTAAACAGAGAAAAAGACAAATTTTGGTATTTATTAAAAACCACATTGTGGTATGTGTGAAGGATCTGGTCACATGACTTTTAAAATTTTGCTTCGTTTTCCGGTTTGAGAAACTCTGGTTTAATTGATAGATAATTTCATATTTCATATTGGAGAAGTAGTCGGTGACTGGGCCTAATGATCAAAATGATCTTTGAATGGTGAAGTTGAAGACATACAGGGTTTCCTGAACTGATTTTCTCCCTCCTCATCTTCCCATGTGCGTTACTAAATTAATACTTTAACTGACAAATACCAATTATGAAAGCTGACTACAAAGTCCAACTTTATAGTGTCCAATATAATAGCTTTTTATGAGTTAATTCATAGATGAGTTGTTATCACACTATCAGAGAGAATAAAATCGGTATTGAATACATTGAATACAATTGTATCAGAAAATGCCAAGCACAAGATAACTCGTCGTCGACACCTGTTATCTCATCGTCGTCGTAGTCATAATAAAAAACTGACAACTATAAATAACCTTGGGCTTGGAACCTAATATACTTAAGTAGACAAAAAGATATCACCTTTTCTTTGAATGCCATTTACTTTCAGCGCCCGAATTAGATTTTGGAGAACTTGTAAAAAAATTGTAAATGTGATGGCTAATTTTCAGGCTGGTAATTTAGTCTCAACTGTTGATGGAACGATATAATTTTCTTACTCATTTTCTCCGCATTACTCTTAAATCAACTGAAGTTTATATAGTAAAAATTGTCAAATATAAATAACATTATTTTAAAATTTAGAATAATTTGAAATGTTTTCATTTAAAATTTTTCCAAACAATAATTTAAGTTATCTACCGTGCTATTAACTATAGTTTAATCTTTAAAAAAATTCACGAACAAATTAGAACGCCTTTACAGACACCATTCATTCTAAGCAAAGTTAGGTATGGAATAGGTGAGTTTGAGTGCCTGTTAAAAACCGTTCACAAAAAGCACAGAAGCAATCCTGTAAAAGTCGTTCGCTGCTTGCATTAATGTATATAAGTTATATCAGTAAGAATACAAACAAATGGCGAAGTCTTAAAAATGTTGTTTCTAAGATAATAGGTCTCCTCTGTTGAAAGGCTTCCAAAAATATATTGCACTCTGGGATACATACGCTGCATTTTGTTTACAATAAAGACGTATATTTTCCTCATTACGTTCCATTTCTCGTAGCTTATGTTTTCTTTAGATAAGAAAATGACGACATAGGATTACTTTCATGGGAATACAATGAATTCTATCAGTAAAATATTTTGCCTTCAAACAGATGCATCATACACAAAATATTCAGGATGAGTGGCGAATATAAAGAAAACATTCACGATTACACACACGCACCCCATATATATATATATATATATATATATATATATACGTATGTATATATGCACATATATGTATATATACACACACGCACCCCATATATATATATCTATCTATATATCTATCTATCTATCTATCTATCTATCTATATATATATATATATATATATATATATATATAAGTACACGGGAATAGTGAGGAGTTTTCGTCATCTATCAGACGGCAACTTAATGGTAAGAATTATTAATTTTGCAAAACAAATATTTATCTTTAACAGGATACCCATCTTCGGTAATGCACTTAATTAATATGACATATTAACAATAGAGATCGAATATTGTACAGTGAAAGTATCACATAAAAATTTTGCAAATAACCACATGTGGAATCATATGAATATTGATATATACTCATATATTTAAAGGTTGTGAAGCGAGTAAAAATGGCTAATATATATATATGTGTGTGTGTGTGTTTGTGTGTATGTGTGTGTCTGTTTATCCATGTGTGTGTGTCTGTGTGTAAGTTTTTATGATCACACACGGAAATATACACCAATATATACATATAATAAATGTATACTTAGGTACCAACTTTTCTTCAGAAAAAATCTTGCATTAAATAAGGCAGACAAAGAAGATTTAACTTTATTATTAATTTTTTCCAGTATTCTTACATTTTATCATTTTGTAGGTGAAAGAGTGTAGTTTGCTAACCTAAAAACACTGAAAACAAAAGGTCCGTTACTATTACGAAACGGAAAAACGCACTGATGCTGTTAATTTTTATAATAAATAAAATTTATTATATCATTCTTATAGCAGTAATGCAGTAGAGAAATGTTTTATAGTTTTCATTGTTCCAATTGCTGTCTTGCATTTATTTTCCATTTATCCATTTTCAAGATGTTATAGCTTTGCATTAATATATATATAAATATATATAATTGGTCGACTTTCAATCCTGGCCATAAGCAAGTGGAAGTGACTAGTCACACTGATGAGCTGCGATACAGCGAAACAGGCTTGTATGTTAATGAGTAATATATATATATATATATATATATATATATATATATATAGGAGTAAGGGAATACAGACATATTTTATAATTTTTAATTATCCCAAGTGCTTTCGGCCATTTCTTTAGTCATTTGCAATGAAGTCTCTTTTTTGGTCTTCTTTGTTTAGCAAACTGCTAACTTACTCCTACAAATGAGAAAGACAACACAAAGATGCTGAAAAATCTTAATAAAATATTAAAATATCTGCCATATTTACTGAAGGATTGGCCGAAAGATTCCTTAGATATTAGACGGTGTTATTGTAGACTCTCTCTCTCTCTCTCTCTCTCTCTCTCTCTCTGTGTCTCTTTCATTATATCTCACTATATATTTCTCTCACTCTCTCTTTCTCTCGGTATATATATATATATATTTATATATATAATGATTGTTACTAGAGAATAGCCCTATTTTAAATTATTGTGTAAACGTTGCAATTTCATTCTTTATTCTTCTTAATTTTATCATATATATATATATATATATATATATAGGAAAGAATATTAATAAAAAGTTTTGAATTTAAAAATGTACTTTTTTTGAACAGTATTTGTTTATTTTTATTATATTTTATATTTCAGACCGCCCTCGGTCCTTCATCAGAAACAACTGATTTTTAAATTTGAATTAGAAACGTATTTCACGATAGCGTTCGAATATTTTTTTGTTTACATCACGTGGTGTGTTTGTTCACAACATGCGGCATGTCCGTCGAGAAAGTCTGTTTGTTTTAGATAAAAATTTCTTGGAATATCTGAAAAAAATTTTTTAGCTATTGAAATATTTGTAAAGATTCAACACACCTAAGTCCCTATTTAACCCTAGCTTGTGTGTATTTAATTTTAAAATCCAGTATGTTTCTTTCTTTCTGCGTGTGTATGTAGAACTAAAATTGGAGTCTATTAGTAAACATTTGCAATTTTCTAAAGTATGATCAGGTTGATTAAAATGGGCTGCAATTGGGGAATATACATTTTTTTGTCGTATATTTAGTTTGTGATTATTGAAGCGAAATCTAAAGCTATTACCGGATTCGCCGATATATCCACTGTTGGGGCAAATTGAGCAGAAGAGAAAGTAGATGATGTTTTTGCTGTCACAAGTAAGGTTTGGTGGGTGTAATTTTATTTTGGTGTTGGGTACAGAGAATGTTTTGTCTGTTATTAAATGTTTACAAATTAAACAGCGAGGCTTCCCACATTTTAAATTCCCTGATAGGTTTGTATTATTTAAATATTTGTTAGAAGTGAGGATAGTTGATAGGTTGGGTGTTTGTTTCTTTGCATTTATGGGTGGTTTATCGAAAATGTCTTTGATGTTTTTGTTTGATTGGAGGTTCCTGTAATCATTTTTTAAATTTTTGATAAGTGTGTAGGAATATTGATTATGGTTAAAAACCATGGGAATTCGGTTGTTATCTTTTCGTTTTTTGTATGTGAGAAGTGTGCTACGATCTATGTGGATGGTTTTATGTAGTGCTTCCTTTATTATTTTTATTGGATATTTACATTTTAGAAACTGTTTTATTGGGTTGTTAATGTTGTTTAGAAAATCTGGATGGTCTGAGCAAATGCGTTTTATTCTAATAAATGAGCTGTATACGATAGATTTTTTTAATTTGAGGGGATGGCAACTGTTAAAGTGTAGGAATTTATGTTGGTTTGTGGGTTTGTTGTATAGACTGGTGGAAAGTGTATGTTTATTTAATTTTACCATGACGTCTAAGAAAGGGACGGATGTGTATGAGTACTCCATGGTAAATTTGATTGTATTGTGGAAGTTGTTGCAGAAAGTGAAGAAGTTTTTTAATTTTTCTAATCCATGAGTCCATATTAAGAAAATATCATCAATGTATCTAAAATAATGTGATGGTTTGTATTGTGAACTGTCTAGTATCTTTTTTTCTAAAATATGCATAAAGATATTGGCATAACTAGGTGCCATTTTCGTGCCCATTGCGCCACTAATCTGTAAATAGTGTTTGTTGTTGAATTTAAAATTATTGTGTGTTAAGATGAAATTTATTAATTGGCATAAATCTGTGATTTCAATAGCTAAAAAATTTTTTTCAGATATTCCAAGAAATTTTTATCTAAAACAAACAGACTTTCTCTACGGACATGCCGCATGTTGTGAACAAACACACCACGTGATGTAAACATAAAAATATTCGAACGCTATCGTGAAATACTAATTCAAATTTAAAAATCAGTTGTTTCTGATGAAGGACTGAGGGCGGTCTGAAATATAAAATATAATAAAAATAAACAAATACTGTTCAAAAAAGTACATTTTTAAATTCAAAACTTTTTATTAATATTCTTTCCTATACATATTAAGACAGTATACGTGGATGATCATCACTATATATATATATATATATATATATATATATATATATATATATATTAATAATATCACCCCAAGCAAGGCAGCTCACTGCCACTATAGCGCAGGGGGTTTCATAGAGCTCTTGGGTATAGGAAATGTCAGAGGGAGGGTGATAGACGAGTTTGGAGGTACGTAGGGAGAATTTTGGAGGGAATGGGTGCGAGTTAGTGTGTTAAGAGGTGTCTATTGACCTTACATTTAAACTCCTGGAGGTTGTAGGCGGCGGGGAAGCAAGGATGCCGAAGGGAATTCCACAGGCGAGAAGTGCGAGAAAAGAAGCTGTTGGAGTAGAAATTGCGGTTACATTTCGTCGGTTTCACTGGAAAGGGATGGGACCTAGTTTCCAATCTAGTATCTCGTGCAAATTCACACCTAGGGGGCACCAGTGATTTAAGTTCATACGAGCAGAAGCCGTAAAAGTACTTATAGAAGAGGCACAGAGAAGCTACGTCACGCCGGTGAGAGAATGACTGCAGGCGGTCAGCTAAGTGGGTATCGATCACATTACAGATTCTCCACTGTATTTTGTCAAGAAGCCCGAGGAGAATAGCAGGGGCACCCGAACAGATGTGGCAGCAGTATTCAATACACGGGTGGACGGTAGATTTATATATGTGCAGGATTGATTCAGGCGGAAAGAATTTCCGGGCTCTGCACAGAGAGCCGAATTTCATAGCAGCGGATTTAGCAATGGATTCGACGTTGTCATTCTACTTGAGGTCCGCTGAGAGTGTCAGGCCAAGCAGGCGTAGTGATTTACTCTCTGGGAGGCAAGCCTGTTCCATGCCAATGGGGTGGGGGCTGCGGTTGTCTGCGGTGATTAATTGACAGCAGCTTCGTATGTATATATATATATATATATATATAT
>JBBBDQ010001394.1:690000-747634 GCA_037127315.1 Ascarosepion bandense | reverse complement strand
TGGCTGACCGTCAGGCCTTGGGTGCGACCGAAATTCCTCCTCGAATGTCTGGCGGCTTTACAGGCCATTCCACGGTCCAGTGACCTTTCACAGCCTAGGAAAATCTTCTATCGGGGATTAGTGGAGGGTGCCGTGAAGGATAAGCTGTGGAGTAAGCTCGGCATGTCGAGAGTGGAGTACCGCTCTCATTGGTCTTGGGCGCCAGGTGCAGATTGGCTCAGCAACTCTGAGTTTTCTCTGACCTGGCGATTGGCTCGGAATGGTTTGTCTCTCAATGACAAGCGTTTCGCAATGGGCCTGGCGGATTTGCCAGATTGTGAACGTTGCAACCTTGGAATCAAGGAGACGTCTGCGCACGCCTTCTTCCATTGTTCGCGCGTTCGCCCGTTGTGGGCGCGTGTCGGCGAGTTGACTGCTCGTATCGCGCCGCGGGAGCTCGTGCTCATTGATCGCGCATACGCTGTGGACAATGTGTTGCCCCCGTACTCTGGAGTGAAGCGGATGGTGTTTCTGACGCTGCTGGCTTCGGCTAGAATGGTGATATGGACGACGCGACTGGAGGAAGTCTTGCGGGGCGGTCGTCTTTCGGATCAGGATCTAATCCGATATTTTGAGCACCAGCTCAAAATGAAGATTAGAACTGAACGGAACGGCTGCACCCGACAGACTTTTGCGAAAGGTGGATACATGCAGCGAGCCTGGTTCGTGTGACCGGGGCTAGCCTTGATTTTCTTTTTTAGATCTGCTAATCACATCGGGGGGGATTCCTTTGGAACCCCTCCCGTGGTTAAGGTTAGATATTCTTTTGTGTACCTAGTTAATGTGAGTGTATGGGTTGTCCTAGCCTGTTCCCGGCTCCATACTTTTGTTATGATCCAGTTCGAGATCCCCTTTGTCCATCGTTATTTTGTCCCGTTTTACTCTCGGCTGGGTCAGCCTTATATATTCCCCAGTCCAATTTATTTTAACCTGCTTCCTTTCCTTTCCCCTGTAGAAAGAGAGCTACTTGATTTTGCCTTTTAAGGCAGAATACAGTGGCCTCTTTAATTATGAGGGTGTGTTTGGGTCTTACTAACACCATGTATATGATGTTCATTTGAAATTGTTTTTAGTTTGGGGTTTTTTGTTTCTTCATTCCCCCTTCCCATCATGTCATTTCATGCACAAATTTTTAAATCTATTTTTGTATTATATTTGTAAATAGTCACAAATTTTTATGTACATTTGGGGCGTTTTGTAGGTCCCTGGTATGGTTTTTGCGGTATTTTGGTGTACGATATGTATGAGTGTTGATGGACAAATTCTTATGGTGATTGAGAAAATTGTAACGTATGTAAGGGTCGTGAATCCGATTAGCTAGGTATAGGATAGAGTTACTGAAGACCACCCCAAGTTTTGTACCCCCACCCATTTTTCGGCCTTGTGCCATAATTCTTTGTAATTAAAGAATAAATAAAACGAGCCATTTCTTACCAATCTTGTGTTGTGTGGTAAATGGCAGAGGATCAAAGTGTAGTATCTGTTCCATAGTGATATTTACTAGCTCTTTGTTTCCTGGACAATTGTGTTCCAGCCTAAGTTTATTGCTCAGGCCCGCGCAAAAGTAGCGTGTAAACGCGAAACGCCGGAAGACAAGCGTCCGTGGTTCGGCCTCTTGGGAGGCATGGCCTCGGAAGGGCCTGGGGAAGTAGTTCCTCCCACCACGGCCTCGGTGGGAGGAAAGGAGGGTGACTGGCAACTACCGCCACGGGAGTCACCCTCCGTAGCGTCCGTAGCAGCAGCAGCATCCCCCAAACCATCAACCTCGGGGTGGACAGGGGGAAAGATCGTTATGAAAAATGAAGATTTCTACGAGGAGATGAAAGCTAAATACGCACAGTATATAAAGGGAACTGAGCTAGTCTCAGTTCCGGAACAACTAGCCCAAATAGAGGTGCGTATTATCACGCTCATCACCAAAGATATTAAGACCCACAAATTGGTGGGAGTAACCAGAGACGCATTTGAGGAGGCGATATCAGCTCTGAAACTAAATGCTAGGGCCGTGGCGAGGAAGAGCAATGCCATGTGGGACGTCCTGCTGGCATCAGCGGAGGAAGCCAAAAGACTAATTGGGGTAGTTCTGGAGACAAAAACGCTCCAACTCCACACTGAGTATATGGGAACCAAAAAAATCAAGGTTACCCTGCATGGCGTCCCCATGGACATTGCAGAGGACCACATAGGTGCCTTTTTCGCCAATTATGGAAAGGTGGCCTGTGTTTCCTCGCTGCGGTCCAAGGCCGGAATCTTAACAGGCGACATGACCCTGCAGTTGACCATATCGAAGGAAAATATCGAAAAAATTCCGAACATCCTCACCTGCAGGGGCCGCGTAATATTTATCATTGTAGAGGGCAGGAAGCCGTGCTGTTGGGTCTGCGGGGCGGCGGAACATGTAGCAAAAACCTGCCCCACCAAGAATCCTGCCCCAAAGGCCCAACCAGCCAAGCAGCCACAGCAGGAGCAAGGCAAACCGAAGACGGCAACACCAAAGACGGCATCACCAGCACCGGCTCCAGCTGCCAACAAGGACGGCGAGTGGCAGGTGGTAAAAGCAAGGAGAAGAATAAGACACCATCCCCGGCGAAGGTGCCGCCACCTGCCAAAACGCCGGTTAAGATGAAGGAGACCCCGGTGAAGGATACCCCGGTGAAGAGGTCTCCAGTCCAACCGGAAAGGGGTTCCCAAAAGGAAAAGAGCTCCTCGCCTAGTATAGAGATGGAGGTGGAAAGGGCAGCGTCTCTCAAACGTGGGAGAGACGAGGAAGCGGAGGAAGAACGCGACAGCCCGAAGTCGAGGCGGAGAAGCAGGAAGCAGGGAGAAGAGAAGAGTACACAAAGTGAAATGCTCGTCACTACCGGTGTCCCCCGTGAGAAAGACTTATGCGGACAAGGCAAGAAGCCTTCCCGCTTCCCCGCTTAAGGCTTCCCAGTCCCCAGTTTTTAAACTGACCCCCTTGGCAAAAGCTAGTGCCATAACTCCTACTCCCTCCCCTTCTCCTACTCCCACTCCCTCTCGGGCTAAGAAAAAAATGCCCTCCCGCGTGGGGATGCCCTGATGAAGGTTCCAGAAAATATTTCGGAGGAGTGGTCTTCCCAGCGACGAAGGCTACTGAAGCCTCTTTTAAAATTGACCTCTGTGAAGGGTCTCTCTACGGAAGACCCGAGGAACTTTGCCCAGGCCCCAGGTGTCATCACCCTGGTTAGGAGTACCGGGAACCTGCGGGTCTGGGACCATATCGCAGAGGTCCAGAAGCATTATACCAATTTAAATATGGTCAAAGAACATTCACCAGAGCTAAGAAAAATGGCTAAAAATTGTTCGGGGAGGTTCCCCGTATTACTCCACCCCTGCTTATATAGGGTGGTAAAATTAATTTATCCAACGGACGTCGGCGGTATTGTCCTGGACGGACGAATTACGTCCGATATAGGTACAGGGTCCCTAGGACAGGCCGTCGGGGTCCCAGCCACCAGAGATTTTTTCCCCGTATGTGATTAGAGCCGTTGTTGCATGTTTTTTCTGTTTCTCTTTTTCAGGCCTAAAGAATGTCTATTCAAGATAGCCAGTTTGAATGCGTATGGCCTGAGGGATCGGGGTAAGGCGGCTCGCCTGCTTCGTGACCTCTTGTCGTACGGCGTGGATGTGGCCGCGATCCAAGAGACTCACTTTGTTTGCGAAGTCGACTCGTGTGTGCTGTCTAGCGACTTTGTCGTTTATTCAGCATATGGGAGCCGGCGGGCCAGAGGTGTTTCTTTGCTGGTTAAGCGTACCCTGGACGCGAGTTGACCTTGTCCATGTCGGTGCCGAGGGCCGGCTGATCGTGGCCGATATTGCAGTGAAAAGCAAGTCGTTCCGGCTGATTGCGGTTTATGCGCCCAATGTTCAAGGTGAGCGTGTCTCTTTCTTTCGGCTGTTGGAGCCCTTCATGGTGCATTCAACACGGCTAATCTTAGTTGGGGACTGGAATGCCATCCTAACCCCCAAATGGGATAGAGGAAGGGGCGCTAGCGGGTGGAGTGGTGATCGTAGCCTGGTCAAGCTTGTCGGCGAATTTGGTCTCGTCGATAGATACCGGGTCGATCATCCGGAGGGAGCATGTGGACGTGGACGCGTAGTTGGCCCTCTACCCGGGTATCAGCGTACCTGGATAGGGTGTTAGTGAGAGCCGACATAGACTTCTTAGAATGTCCAACGTTCCACTGGTTAGGCTACACGGACCACAAACTCGTTTGTGCCCGTGTGGTGTTAGAATTTAGGCCTAGGTTGGCTGGTTATTGGAAGTTCAACCAGTCCTTACTGGACAGGCGGGACTTTCGTGACCAGCTGACAAAACTAGTTCAGCGGGCGTTAATTGGGCGAGTCATTGGGAGTAAGTGGTGGGTTAGTCTTAAGGACTCCATTAGGTCTTTCGCCACCAAATATAGCCAGCGGCTCAACTTAGATAAGGCTGCGGAGGCAAAGACACTTAGAGCTAATTTCGCCCGGGCGGAGGCTGGTGGGGATTCCCTAGAAATAGCCTTAGCCAGGAGGCCCTGGAGCGTTCGACTAGCGGGCGCTACATGGGCCAGGTAATTAGGGCTAAGTTAAGCAAGATGTCTTCCGAAGCTGTGAAAATGGGCGCGGAACTGCGCAAGGAAGAAATTCGCCGAGCCGGCGACCGGTACATTCGAGAGGTACGCGACCCGGAGGGACATCTCCTTAGGTCGACCGACGACATGTGCGAGGCGTTCCGGCGGCATTTCGAACACCGATTTACCAAGGAGCCTGGTCTCCGTGACGAGGACTTTCGCAGCTATTTGGCTGACTTTCCCCGGCTTTTGCCGGCTGAAGCGGCTAGCTGCGAAGGGGAGATTACGGAGGACGAAATCTACGTGGCTTTGAAGAAGGTCGGCAGTGGCAAGTCGCCAGGTTTGGATGGTTTGCCCTATGAATTGTACTTGAGGATGTCGCACCTTTTTGTCCCGCTCTTGGCAGTCGTGTTCAACCACTGGTTTCGGCAGGGGTCCATCCCCGGTCGGATCACCAGGGGCGTGATCACGCTGTTGAGAAAAGGCAAGAAGGTTGGGAGGGAACTAGATGATTACAGGCCCATAACTCTGCTAAACACAGAGTTAAAGATTTTGGCCAAGATCCTGACGAATCGCTTGCAGCTAGTTGCCGAGTCTCTGTTGGAACCGGATCAGACTTGTGCTGTGAAGGGGAGAACAATTCAGAGCAACCTGCACTTGATTCGCACGATCATAGAGGGTGTAGAAGACGACGATGAGGCCGCGCTGATCAATTTAGATCAGTCCAAGGCATTTGATAGGATTGACCATGGCTACCTGGCTGCTGTCCTGCAGGCCGCCGGATTCAAACCCGACTTCAGCCGCTGGATTAGCCTTCTGTATCGCTCCCCCAAGGCTGTGGTACAGGTGAACGGGAAGCTGTCGGGCGCTTTCGCGCTGTCTAGGTCGGTCCGACAGGGTTGTCCACTGTCTTCTCTCCTTTATGTCCTGTGTTTGGAGCCCCTCCTTCGCAGGCTAAGGGACGAGACTGGCAGTCCGGTCCTGCGTGGAATTGAAGTCCCTGGCGGAGCTCGAGCCAGGGTTTCTGCGTACGCCGATGACGTAACGACCTTTGTGTCCTCCCGCAGGGACATAGAGGCGGTACACCAGGCGCTTGTACGGTACGAGAAGGTGACAGGGGCCAGAATCAACTGCGACAAGTCATCCGGCTTGCGGTTAGGTGCCTGGAAGGGAGTTTCCTCCTGGGGCCCTTCAGCTGGACGGACGGGCCGGTCAAGCTCCTCGGAGTTTGGTTCGGTCCGGACTTACAGCTGGAGAAAAACTGGTCAGAAGTACTGGCAAAGGTCGGCGCGTCGGTCAAGATTTGGCGTCGACGGGGTCTCTCCGTGAAGGGCTTGGCGGAGGTGTGTAACACATACCTCTTTCCCATGATCCTTTACCGGCTGTCAGTACTTCCCCTTTGTGACGATCATGAGAAGGCGCTCGAGCGTTTGCTATTCTCCTGTCTTTGGAGAGGACGCAAACACATGGTCGACAAAGGAGTCTGTTGCCTCCGTCCGTGTCAAGGGGGTCTGGGGATGCCACACTTGAGGAGCCACGTGCTCGCTTCAAGGTTGGCATTCCTCAGGCGCGCGTTAGAGGAAGATCGGTTGCTTGCGGGGGTAGTGAGGGACATGTTCCCTTGCCTTACCATCACGCCCCCGACCCTATGGCTGACCGTCAGGCCTTGGGTGCGACCGAAATTCCTCTCGAATGTCTGGCGGCTTTACAGGCCATTCCACGGTCCAGTGACCTTTCACAGCCTAGGAAAATCTTCTATCGGGGATTAGTGGAGGGTGCCGTGAAGGATAAGCTGTGGAGTAAGCTCGGCATGTCGAGAGTGGAGTACCGCTCTCATTGGTCTTGGGCGACAGGTGCAGATTGGCTCAGCAACTCTGAGTTTTCTCTGACCTGGCGATTGGCTCGGAATGGTTTGTCTCTCAATGACAAGCGTTTCGCAATGGGCCTGGCGGATTTGCCAGATTGTGAACGTTGCAACCTTGGAATCAAGGAGACGTCTGCGCACGCCTTCTTCCATTGTTCGCGCGTTCGCCCGTTGTGGGCGCGTGTCGGCGAGTTGACTGCTCGTATCGCGCCGCGGGAGCTCGTGCTCATTGATCGCGCATACGCTGTGGACAATGTGTTGCCCCCGTACTCTGGAGTGAAGCGGATGGTGTTTCTGACGCTGCTGGCTTCGGCTAGAATGGTGATATGGACGACGCGACTGGAGGAAGTCTTGCGGGGCGGTCGTCTTTCGGATCAGGATCTAATCCGATATTTTGAGCACCAGCTCAAAATGAAGATTAGAACTGAACGGAAACGGCTGCACCCGACAGACTTTTGCGAAAGGTGGATACATGCAGCGAG
Organism: Ascarosepion bandense; assembly: GCA_037127315.1. Taxonomy (NCBI): domain Eukaryota; kingdom Metazoa; phylum Mollusca; class Cephalopoda; order Sepiida; family Sepiidae; genus Ascarosepion; species Ascarosepion bandense. The sequence continues at coordinate 740,675 of JBBBDQ010001394.1, read as the reverse complement.
CCTGGTTCGTGTGACCGGGGCTAGCCTTGATTTTCTTTTTTAGATCTGCTAATCACATCGGGGGGGATTCCTTTGGAACCCCTCCCGTGGTTAAGGTAGATATTCTTTTGTGTACCTAGTTAATGTGAGTGTATGGGTTGTCCTAGCCTGTTCCCGGCTCCAATACTTTTGTTATGATCCAGTTCGAGATCCCCTTTGTCCATCGTTATTTTGTCCCGTTTTACTCTCGGCTGGGTCAGCCTTATATATTCCCCAGTCCAATTTATTTTAACCTGCTTCTCCTTTCCCCTGTAGAAAGAGAGCTACTTGATTTTGCCTTTTAAGGCAGAATACAGTGGCCTCTTTAATTATGAGGGTGTGTTTGGGTCTTACTAACACCATGTATATGATGTTCATTTGAAATTGTTTTTAGTTTGGGGTTTTTTGTTTCTTCATTCCCCCTTCCCATCATGTCATTTCATGCACAAATTTTTAAATCTATTTTTGTATTATATTTGTATAGTCACAAATTTTTATGTACATTTGGGGCGTTTTGTAGGTCCCTGGTATGGTTTTGCGGTATTTTGGTGTACGATATGTATGAGTGTTGATGGACAAATTCTTATGGTGAATTGAGAAAATTGTAACGTATGTAAGGGTCGTGAATCCGATTAGCTAGGTATAGGATAGAGTACTGAAGACCACCCCAAGTTTTGTACCCCCACCCATTTTTCGGCCTTGTGCCATAATTCTTTGTAATTAAAGAATAAATAAAACGAGCCATTTCTTACCCTAGTCCACTACGGATTGGAGGTCTTTTTCAGCGAGGTTCGCTTTGTCGCCCACACCAGAATATACTGTACACACACTTGCATCGAAAGCGTTGATTCCCACTACAAAGTGGTGACCTATGTTTACTCAGACATAATCAAATCCCGCAATAAATTTCAACACCGGCGTTAAGTGGCTTTTCTTTGAGCGAGTGAAGCCTTTTAGTCTTAACTTAGTTTACTAATCGCCGCTTAGATGTGGCACAAGGCCGAAGGTATGGGGGTACTCAGTGAGGATCGAACTCACCACTCAGTTGTAATAGGTTTTAGTGAGGCAAAAAAACTGCATAGTTACTTTTAAATTGAATTTTTAAAAATGAAAAAGTTTTCTTTAAACTTTTATTTTAGTTTTAATTAAAAGCTAAATGATTAGATTTACTATTTCCAGTAAGCAAAATACTTACTGGTTTATTTCAAACAGAAATTATATTATTTGGAATATAAAAGATTTTTTCAATTTTTTAATTTTGTCGCCATTTTTGAGCGATCGACACAATTTAATCGAACTGATTTACACAATATTACTTATTTATAACGTGAAATTTAGAAAAAAAAACAAACTATTTCTTAATCATAGATTTGAACTCTTTGACCTGTCCCCGTATATCAAAACGTGTTGAAATATATTTTTACCAAGACTTTTAAAAAATAATAATTTCAAAAATATTTTAATTTATTTGTAAATGACTACTGAAAGTTTCATTAAAATCCAACAATTATTTGATTTTTGCGAGAAATTTCAAAATTAATGTGTTTGTCACCGGAAAAAAGTGGGTGGTGTAATAATCATTATGTTTTTCATTGTAAACAGTCGTAATGTTTTGGTTAATCCCGAACTCAAATCAAAACAAGATTTTCTGCTAAAATTTCGAGAATGTTAGAAGGGATTAACTTTTTTTTTTAAAAGTTGATCTTTTCTCTTAAAAATAAAATAAATATTTTGATGAGAAAAGTTCGTTTTCTTAAGTTTGGGACGTTTTTTTATTCATACTATGCTGTTTTTTAGCGATTTCGAGGAAGTACCTACTTTTTAGGACGTTCGAAATTTTGGTTCATTTTTTTCTTTTTTTTTTTTTTTACAGAATCACAAACAAAAAGAGCTGTACCAAATAAACTGTAAGTACATCACTTGAAGACTACCAACAGCAGCAACAACTAAAATGGATAGCACATGTAACTCGTAGAGAAAATAAATGCATGACCACGATGTTAACATCGCTTCAAATAAAAGGTTAGAAACGAAATTCCAATCAATACGTAATGGGAAACGAGCCTTTCATCGTTACCTAAAATATATGCCATTTCATAGATAATTAACCCTCTAGGGCCATTCGTATCATATTTGATACAGTATTTCCCTATAAGGAAACATTTGGTATTTCCCTATAAGGAAACATTTGGTATTTCCCTATAAGGAAACATTTGGTATTCATTGACTGAGCAGTCAGTACTGCTTTCATTTGAAATTTATAAAATATTTCTCTTAAAAATTTTTTCAGGAAAATATTTCTTTCAAGGCTTGTTTTCATACCGTATCAAATATGATACGAATGGCCCTAGAGGGTTAAGAAAAAGGAACCTGATCGAACCATTATCGCCTATGTTCTGAAAGAACATGTTTGTTTTATATTTTTTAGACCATCGTTTCTAAATAAAGGCAAATTATTTCAGTTTTTGTTTTGTGCGCATGTTTGTTTCTCAAGAATTTTCTTCTCACACTAGCCACTTTCAAAAGCGTTTGTTGTCAACATTTTTTTTTAAATTACATTTCACATGTTGGCTTTTATTCACGTGCGAATTCCTTTTTTTCTTTTTTATTGAAATACTAGCTGTATAGTCCGGCTTTGCTCGGGAGTAATGAAAGCTTTAAAACTAATCCATGATACTGGAGCTCAGACTCAACCTAAAGAATAGTTGTGTGAAGTTTGGTGAGAATCGGATAAAATTGTGGATTTGTATAGAGGACATATAGACAGATAAACAGACACACAAACACACACACACAAACATCTTGCCTTTTATATATATATATATACATATATATATATATATATATATATATATTATCAATTTTTATTGTAAAAACTGCAACCTTGAAACTTCTGAATATCGTTTCTTATGTCTTTGTCTATGAGTGCATCAAATTTGATTAAAATCGGACCACTCCTTCTATAACCCGATTTTTTCCATTATCGATTATCGATATTTATCGGGGGTACCTCGACACAAAACCTAGCCAAGAACACTCGCAGACGCTTATAGTACAACTGTGTAAATTTTCAAGAAAATCGGTTCAGCCGTTTCGGAGTCTATAGGTAACGGACACACACACACACACACACACACACACATACACACACACACACAAACAAAGTTCTATTTATAAATAAGTTTAGATATTTCGCATGTTGGGCGCGTAATTTTGTCGATTTTTGGTTGCTTGCTTTTTATGTTAAGTGCCTCGAGCAATTAGAATCGTTTTCTTTTGCAGTTTGTGTTGTATTGCACTTTTGTATTGTTGTGAAGGATTTGTCCTATAATATAATAAGGATCTTGAGTTGTGGTTTTCCTTTGTTATAGTTAAAGATATACGTTTTAAAGGAGTTATTCTTTGATAAGTGGCATGTTAAACGGCATGACAATGTTGTAATAGTTAAACCAATGAATGTGCTTGATTTATTATTATAGAAGCATTCTCCAGTTTGGAATACAACATAAGCAGTAAAATTGACTACAATAAATAAATAAATATTAAACCGACATTAAAGCAAACAAAAAACTTCTTCAAAATCGCTACTTTTAACAGAAAGTACTGATACATGAAATGTGCGTTGTGGGGCAATGGATATCGACTCAGAACGACAAATCGGGGTGCTGAGTTCGAATTCCAGTTAAATTTCTTGCATTCACTTACGCACAAATACCCTTGGGAAAGGTATTAATCTGTATCTTCCCTCCAGTTATGGGTTAAATAACAGGACAGATTGGGTTCTATAGCCTTGGTCTGCAACCAGTCTACCGCAGAAAGTAATGGCAACCTACTTCGGAATAATCTTCTGCCTAGTCAGTTATGTCTCTTTTGAGACATGATCGCCGAAAGCGTGTATCACGTATGGAACTTAACTGACTGACTTAGACATGGGAGATCTTATTTTCCAATATCATCCAGAATTTTTTAAAATATTGAAAATTGAATTTAAAAAAATAAACAATATTTCTGTTAGTTTTTAAACAAACATGGATAAATAAATAAATAAATAAATAAAACAAAAAACATTTCGCTTAAAGGCACAAAATTAGCAAAGTCGGTTAAGGTGTGCTGGGCTTAACGGTAATTCTCTCTGCCCTGGGGACGCAAGTTCAATTTACGTTCCCTGGCAGGATTTCTCGTAGACGAAAATAAATCAATTTACTAATAAATAAACAGAACGTCTACTCAAATACGAGTATCCACAAAAATAACGCTTAAAGTAATATATATATAGAAAAGCAAACTAGAGATGCTGTTTCTACTGCAACATCCCTTGTTACTTAGACTCCTGCCGCTCGACAGAATCGCCCAGACGGTACTCCTAATGTAAGACATATTAAAAGGGTGCTTCAAGACTATTTTCCTGAAGATGGCTCCTCGGCGACTTCCACTATGCCTCCCACCTCGACTTGAACATTTCCAGTATGACCGATACATGTAACTTCTATTCAACACTAAAGTGGCCAACAAAGCTAACAGGCATTTACTGCTTAAACGTAAAAATCAAACTAACCTCCTTGGTGGTCCACCGCAACCCTTTCAGCTGTTTCTGGCTGTTACAAGTCCACAGTCAAGAGTTTTTCTTCGTTCTTTTTTTTTATTTTTTTTAATCATTTCACCCCGAGCAAGGCGGAAACGCCACATAAATGTAAAAAGATTAATTAGAAAAGAGTGAGGAGTACAAACTAGTTAGAAAGGAACAATAGAAAGCTGAGAAAGCAGGTGCGACGACAGATACATAGGTGGAGAGAAAGGGAAGGTTATACAGGGGAGGGGAGAGAGCTAGAGGCCAGTGGTTAGTAGATGAGTATTGACTTTGCATTTAAATTTGTGGAGGTTGTAGCCGTCAGGAAAGCAAGAATACGGGAGTGAGTTCCACAGGCGGGAAGTGCGAGAGAGGAAGCTGCAGGAGTAGAATTGTCGTCTGCATTTGGCTAACCTGACTGTGAATGGGTGGGACCCAGTTGCCAGTCTGGTTGCACGGGTAAACACCTGTTGAGGAGGCATCAGTGACTTAAGCTCATCCGTGCAGAAGCCATGACGTTCTATTAGGAACTACAACTGCGCCGTTCAGATGACTTCTTTAGGACCTATATTATAACAGGGGGTGAATTTATTCCTTCGTTTAAAGTGCAGGGCCAGGTGTATAACAGGATAGGGTTTCTCCTGCAAGCAACAGACTATGAATAGCAATTCTTTCAGCTGTCAGTCAGTTAAGTGCCATAAGTTATACAGGCTTTGGGCGATCATGTCTAAAAAGAGACATGACTGACTGGGCAGAACATTATCTCGCAGTAGGTTGCCATTGCTATTCTGCAGTAGACTGCCAGTCTGTCCTTTTATTTAACCCATAAGTGGAGGGAAGAGACGGATTAATACCTTTCCCAAGGTTAGTTGTGCGTAAGTGAAGGCAAGAAATTCAACTGGAATTCGAACTCGGCACCTCGATTTGTTGTTCCTAGTCGATATTCACTGCATTAATTTGCACGAACAAGAAACAAGGAGAACAGCCATTGCATGCGGTATTAATATTAAGCTAATAATGCAGCTTCATGTGATGGTACACGAGTCCAACAGCTGCATACAGAGCTTCAGGTTTGCGCTTGAAGTCTAACTGTCGGTATTAATGCTGAGAAACAGTCGCCTAATTAACATGCTTCAATCCGCAATGAAATTGCTATTTTTCTTTACGATGAGCAGATTAACTTCAGGGCCATTGTCATTTGGCGGCGTGATGACACCCTACAACGGATTAGCGAAATCACACCGTTCATATACGCCCTGCAATACCCCCTTGCAGCTACTATTTTGATATTCCTCATCGGAATCCGGCTGGCCCAGAAAAAGTCGCATACAAACAAGTCACCTGCATGTTTTTATGTACCGCTTAATGGTTCGGGGGAATTGCATGAACGTTCGCGTGATCTGTTCCACCAATTTGCCGTTGAGGTGTACTCAAAGATGGAGTCAGAGAGGCTTCTCTTCATCTGGTTAAATCAGATTCAGTTGTGGTTTAATAGTTACATCCAGCTACGCAACGCCATCAGTTCTGACGCCTCCACAAGTGGCTTAGAGCAAATGTGCATACACTGATAGCAGGATGCAGGACGCAATGACGTATGTGCGCTTCTTCCCAGCCAGAAAGCCTGTGATAGGCATGACCTCCTAAAACTGTATAAAATGATGGAAGTCATCAAGAGAGTGCAAGCTTTTGGAGTCGTCAGGTGCGATATGCACACTGTTTAGTTCCCCCACGCTCATATACCAACCAAAATATACCCCAACGCCATATACACATTCATTTCTACAGAAATCCAGCCTCTACCGCTGTTTGACATTGTGAATCCTACCATAGTTCAAGGCCCAAGCGAGTGGAGCATCAACTTGCATTCACCATGCCTGAAAGACGCCGTATGCTCCAAAAAGTTCCAGAAGCGGTCTTTTCCGGAAACCCAAACTGGCCACGACCCCTATACAAGACGAAGAAAACCCGGCGAAGAGAGGCATTTACGGCGGAGATTGTCTCGCACGAAATAGACAACAGGTGGGTGGTGCCTTATTGCTCCTTCCTGTCGAAAGACTTCAACGTTCACATTAATGTTGAATACTGTAACTATGTGAAATCAATCAAGTATGTTTGCAAGTACGTCAACAAAGGGTTCGACGCTGCTATGTTCAACCTGCAACTAGACAACGGTCGGGACGAAATCTCCCAGTACTAAGTGGGTCGATATATAAGCAGCAATGAGGCATTCTAGCGTATTTTGAGCTTTCCTTTACACCAACGGAACCCGCCCGTCGAATAGCTTGCTGTTCATCTTGAAAACGATTTTACTTCACTCATTTGAAAGCCGCTCAGGTGGCAGAAATGCCCAAAGAAACAACTCCCACCGGATTCTTTAAGCTTTGCCAAGTCGATGCGTTCGCCCAAACATTGTTCTGCCCACAAATGCTACCGTATACCTGAGAAAAAGGCGCGTGTAAGTGGCGAAAACTAAGTGCTCCTCTTGTTACCGCCATAAGAAAAGCCAACTACATTGGAAGTGTACGTCCACACAAGTCAACACATTTTTTTTTTAATCATATCACCCCAAGCAAGGCGATAACGCCACTGATGCGCAGGGGGCTACGTAAGGGTAAAAAGAATGGAAAAGAGAAAGCCGGAAACCACATCCTAAACAGGGAACAGGGGATGCACCTCTTCACCTGTTCAGTAGACGTGGGTGGAGTGTGAACCGGGCGATAGTTTAGTCTATCTACTCCAATTGGAAAAAAAATAAGAGTGAAAAGATTGGAAAAGAGAAAACCAGGAACCGCATCCTAAACAGGAAACCAGGGATGAGCCTCTTCACCTGTTCAATAGATGTGGGTGGAGTGTGAACCGGGCGATAGTCTATCTACTCCAATTGAAAAAAAAATGTTTCTTTTCTAAAATATGCTTATTTTATGTTTTAACTTCACTTCCAAATAATGCATTTAATTTACATATGATCATCATTAAGCCACACAGCAGGTACAAATAAGGTTTTCTGCATTTTCTTGTTTCTTATATGTGCCTCTACCTACGCCTGCTCTTATACGAAGTTGTCGTCCCAAAGTCATTCGAAGGCCTCAGGACAATCGAAGTCCAAGTTTGTTTTTCTACATACAGAGAGTCTTGCTTCAAACGCGTTCGACTCGAATATGGTGCAGAGTTGAATGCAACAAAAGCGGAGGCCTCAGTTTCACAGTCGCCAAGGACTCTCAGAGAAGTCTTCGCAGATCTACTCCACCTTTGCGAGCTCCCTCATCCAAATTTGCTGTAGTTAAAGTATAGGGGTTCAGTCAGTTAGTTAAGTGCCATACGTAATACACGCTTGGGCGATCATGTCTCGAAACAGACATGACTGACTAGGCAGAAGATTATCCCGCAGTAGGTTGCCATTGCTTTCTGCGGTAGACTGGTTGCCGACCAAGGTTATAGAACCCAATATGTCCTGTTATTTAACCCAGAGACGGATTAATACCTTTCCCAAGGGTATTTGCGCGTAAGTGAATACAATGGATTCAACTGGAATTCGAACCCTGCTCCCTGGTTTCTCGTTCCGAGCCGATATCCACTGTACCACAACGCACATCGGTTAGGGGTATAGGGGTTACCTTGCTGAAAGCCACCAACACTAAGCACAGCTACAGTGCCAATAGACTGATGTCGTCGCTGACTATCTGTATAACTGAACGTTAAAGACAGGGTAGTAGTGGGAACGGGTTGACGTCATACAGCCTTCAAGTGGAATTACTATATCGAATTCATACCTAAATTCGATGCTAAGAAGCCCGGTTCACTGTGCAGGTCGAGGAAGTTTTTCCCGTCTGAATCCATCCTGCACATATATAAATCTACCATCCGTTATACATTGAATACTGCTGCCACATCTAGTCGCGTGTCCCCTGCGATTCATCTCGGGGTTCTTGACAAAATCTAACGGAGAAACTGTAATGTGATCGATACCGACTTGGCAACTCGGCTGCAGTCGCTCTCTCACCGGTGTGACTTGGCTTCCTTGTGCCTCTCTTGCAAATACTTTCACGGCTTCTGCTCCAATGAACTTAGCTCACTGGTTCCCCCTATGCATGAATTTCCTTGAGCCACTAGACTAGCAACAAAGTCCTACCATTTTACAGTGAAACCGATAAAATGTAACCGCAATTTCTACTCTAACAGCTTCTTTTCTCGCATTTTCCGCCTGTGGAATTCTCTTCCATATACTTTACAATTACTGACAGTTACAATCTCCAGGAATTTAAATATAAGGTCAATAGACATCTCGCATTCTTTCTCTCAAGCTCTTTTCCTCCGTTCGCTCCACTCCAATTATACCTGTATTCTCATCCGTCTATTACTCCCTCCTGACATCCCTTGTAATTAACCCCCCTTTCCCATCAGTCAGTCAGTTAAGTGTCATACGTGATACACGCTTTGGGCGATCATGTCTCTTTCGAGATATGACTGACTGGGCAGAAGATTTTCCCGCAGTAGGTTGCCATTGCTTTCTGCGGTAGACTGGTTGCCAGCCAAGGATATAGAAAACAATCTGTCCTATTATTTAACCCATAACTGGAGGGAAGAGACGGATTAATACCTTTCCCAAGAATATTTGAGCATAAGTGAATGCGAGGAATTCAACTGGAATTCGAACTCGGCTCCCGGATTTGTCGTTCCGAGCTGATATCCACTGCACCACAACTCACATAACCCTTTCTCATTACTTTCCCCTATGTATCCACCTGCGCAACAGTGTTAGTAAAACTGCTTTGCTTGGGGTGAAATTATTAAAAAGAAAATTAACTAAATAAATTTTTCAAAGATCCGAAAAGCTGAAATCATTCCTCACACAAAGACAGTGTCGCTTAAGTCCGTACTCTTATCGACTGCAGTTGAAAAACATTGTTATTCACTGTAGGCGTAAATTGGTTTTTAACATCTACTGACATTTCATCAACCAGCTGCGTGACCCTCTCCGGAAACACACTGATAGTTTCAAAAAAAAGTATTTTTTTTCTGGAAAAACAATATCCAACACTGCCAGAAAACATTCTTTAAAAAAATGTTCCCATATTTTAAAGATTTTATCTTTTTAGCGATCCATTTTTGAGTTTTGAAAGCTGGCAAGTGGACTTGCCACATTGTTTCTTTAAAACAAAATTATGCCTCTTTTTCGAAACGAGACTTCATTAGCTCAACTTCATCTTTCCTTGCTTGTCCAGCAAATTTGCTAAATTTTTCACAATGATGCATCTCGTAAAGTTACCTAATATTTGCTACCTTATTCACAACAATGCTTTCTACACCATTTCTCTCTCAAATTATTCTTCCACCCAGTCAAATTAATCATCCGACCACTCAAATTAATCTTGCAGCCACTCAAATTAATCTTCCGACCGCTCAAATTAATCCTCTGAACACTCAAATTAATCTTCCATCCAGTCAAAATAATCTTTTGATCACTCAAATTTAACTGAAAAGACGATCATTCTAAATCTATCTAAACTTATAAATGGAATTTTGTGTGTGTGTGTGTGTGTGTGTGTGTGTGTGTGTGTGTGTGTGTGTGTGTGTGTGTGTGTGTATCCGTTACCTATAGACTCCGAAACAGCTGAACCAATTTTCTTGAAAATTTACACAGTTGTACTTTAATAAGCCTCTGCGAGTGTTCTTAGCTAGGTTTTGTGTAGAGGTACCCCGGATAAATATTGAAAATCGATAATCGAAAAAATTGGGTTATAGAAGGAGTGGTCCGATTTTAATCAAATTTGATACACTCATAGACAAAGACATAAGAAACGATATTCAGAAGTTTCAAGGTTGAAGTTCTTACAATAGTGCAGAAAATTTGATATCGATACCAGGAAACCAAAATTTGACTTACATCCATTCATTTTTCTTTCAGTCTATGGTTTCGCTTTAACTGGAAACAACTATTATATATATAAAAATGTATATATCTGTCTGTGTGCGTTTTTGTGTGTCTCAATTTTAACGAACCCTATTCCTCTGAAATCCTTGGTCCGATTTCAACCAAAATTCGGTCACTTGTCGATCGCAACATGAACCTTTGATTTACGCAACATTTTTTTCGAATTGATTTACAGGGTACGGCAGAAATCACCGAAACGCTTAGAAATTACGAACTCTTCTCCTCCGGGACGCCTTATGCGAATTCAACCAAAATCGGGTAATTTGTGGATCAACGTCTGAACCTTAAATGTACACAAAAATTTTTTAATCAATGTACAAGTGTCGTCAAAAATCAGCTACAAACATAATTTCGGATGGTCTTTTGCGCACTTTTATGCATTTCTCCAAGACGCCTCACTCAAACTCAACCAAAACCGAGTCACTAGTAGATCAAGGTCTGATGCCTTGATATGCGAACAAAAATTTTAATTGACACACTGAGTGCTGCAAAAATTAAGGGAAAATGTTGCTTTTTGCAATCGTTTATTTCTCCGAAACGCTTTCTTGTCTTCCAACAAAAATCGGGTTTTTTTCGTGACTTCTACCTTATCATATGTCATGACAATCTCATCTTTTGTACAAGGTACCACCTCCACTGAAGTTGCAGGGACGATGCATCCACTTCTTCTGCGTCACAACGTCATCGCATCATATTACAGGCTCCCGTAACGCCGACCCCAGTTCTTCTAATTATACATACATCATTTCCGTTTATTGACAAAATTGTCTATGCATGAATCCCGTATGCAACAAAAACCAATACTTAATTCGCCTTTTTGAATAAACATTTGATCGTACCATTTCAATATAACCACTAAAAACCCGAGCAACGCCGGGTTATATATCTAGTCTATTATCTAATCTAAACTTATTTATAAATGGAACTTTGTCTGTGTGTGTGTGTCTGTGTGTGTGTGGGTGTGTGTGTCCGTTAACCTATAGACTCCGAAACGGCTGAACCGACTTTCTTGAAAATTTACACAGTTGTACTATAAGCGTCTGCGAGTGTTCTTAGCTAGGTTTTGTGTCGAGGTACCCCCGATAAATATCGAAAATCGATAATTGAAAAAATTGGGTTATAGAAGGAGTGGTCCGATTTTAATCAAATTTGATACACTCATAGACAAAGACATAAGAAACGATATTCAGAAGTTTCATGGTTGCAGTTCTTACAATAGTGTAGAAAATCGTATTATTTTAAATGTATAAAAAACCGTAAATTCTACTCCAACAGCTTCTTTTCTTGCGCTTCCCGCCTGTGGAACTCTCTTCCACAAGTCTGCTTTCCCGACAGCTACAATCTCCAGGTGTTTAAATGTAGGGTCAATAGACACCTACTCCCACCCTAACTCCCAATTATTCTCAGAACACTCTCATCTATCGAACCCTCATTCTCGGTATCCCTACCCGCCTATCACCAACCCTCTGACATTTCCTATATTTAATCATCCTTTCTCCACTCTATGTAGCCCCCTGCACAGTAGTGGCAGTGACATGCCTTGCTCGGGGTGAAACGCTTAAAAAAAAAAAAAATTAAAAAAAAGACAAGATTTTTATGTGTGTGTCTGTTTATCTGCCTGTATGTCTGTATTTTGTCAGCACTTTTATTTCAGTTTTTGCTTCGGGTTTGGCTCTAAGTAGATATAATTGTAGTTCTTAGTCTCAGCTATGATACTATTTACTCAGAGGACTTATCTAGCCTTCAATATTCAGTTTACGACGAAAAATTCTTATTTGATATTGATACCAGGAAATCAAAATTTGATTTACATCCATTCATTTTTCTTTCAGTCTGCGGTTTCGCTTTAACTGAAAACAACTATTGCTTTTTAGTCTTTCGTGCCAACGTCCAAAGAGTCTGAGCTCCACGACCATACTGCTAGTTTGCATATATGAACAGGCAGTATAATAATATAGATTGGAACAGCCAGGGATTGAGCAGAGACTACGCTTTGATCCTACATGAAAAAGTGTAATAATAAACAAGCAGTATAATAATATAGACTGAAAGATATTGAGATGGAGCAGATACTACGCTTTGATCCTCCGTGAGAAAGTGTAACAATTGTATTCATGAACAAGCAGTATAATAATCATTTACAGTATACTACATATTACAGTATAATAATGCAGATTAGTCTACAGCTATATCGTGTTGAATACACCGGTTCTCGTCCGATCACCGAAGTTAAGCAACATCGAGCCTGGTCTGTAATTAGATGGGTGACCGTTTGGAAATACCAGGTGCTGTAAACGTAAGGACCAAGAATGGTCCACAGATCCTCCAGGTTTGGGGGTTGGGCGTAGGGCTAACAACTCTGTCCCGTAAAAAAACAGTTTGTTACGGAAACAGTAACAAAAAGTTACTGCCCTACACACCATTGGGTGTAAAAGGGTGAGATGAATATAGATTTGAAGAAACAGTGATTGAGCAGATACTACACTTTGATCCTAGTTGAAAGGTACATCTTCAGCTGTTCATCTTGCTGACAATATTATATTGTCTTGATGTCTAAGTTTTCGTAAAATTGTAAAATTCAGAAGAAAATTAAAATTGTTACATTGTAGAATTTGCAATGTGGTTTCAACGAGTTGTATTTTTTTTAATCATCTTACCCCAAGTAAGGCATTCTACTGCCACTCTTGCGCAGGGGGTTACATAGGGGAAAGTGGTGTGAAAGAGGGGATAGTTATAGGAAATGTCAGGAGGAGGGTAATAGACGGATGAGGATACCGAGGATGTGGGTGGAGTAGATGGAAAAAGAGCTGCTGAGAATGGATGCGAGTTAGTGTGATAGGTGATGTCTATTGACCTTACATTTAAATTACTGGAGATTGTAGCTGTCGGGGAAGCAAGTATATCGAAGGGAATTCCACAGGCGGGATGTGCGTGAAAAGAAGCTGTTAGAAATTATTTATTTATTTCTGCCTTTGGATGTTCGTTGTGGTGCAGTGGATATCGTTTCGGAACGAGAAATCGGAGAGCCGAGTTCGAATTTCAGGTGAATTCGTTGCATTCACTGACGCACAAATATCCTTGGGAACGGTGTCTCTTCTCCCTCTAGCTGTTGTATATACTGAATTTCAAGCTTGCTTATAGTACTTAGATGCATCTGAAACTACACGCACGCTGTTAAGAGAATTCCATCTGTTGGAAAACAGCGAGAACTTATTCAAGGTCCTAATGTATAAAACTGTCCAAATGATCTGTAGAATTAACCTTCGACTAATTTATTCATCCTTATCAGGAATGATTTTTCTTTAATAAAATTTATTTTTTTTAATTTTTGTGGTGCAATGGTTAATGGCTCAGAACGAGAAATCGGAGATCAGAGTTCGAATTCCCATTGAATTCGTTGTATTCACATACGCGCAAATATTATTGGGAAAGGTATTAATCCTTGGCTTCTCCCTCAAGCTATGGGTTAAATAGCTGAATAGATTACGTTCTATAGACCTGGATGGCAACCAATCTACCGTAGAAAGTTATGGCAGCCTACTGCGAAATAATCTTCTGCCCAGTCAGACATGTCTCGAAAGAGACATGATCGCCAAACCCTGTATCCCGTATGGCACTAACTGACTGAATATAATAGTTGGAAGTATAATCAAAGTTTCTACTGGGCATAAAGTGGGGGATCTGTTTTCTATTGTCATGAAGTAGTAAACTGATCCCCCACTAATTACTACATATTGATATAATAATATAATCCACCTCTTCTTCCTACAGCTATGGGTTGAATAGCAAGACAGATTGAGTTCTATAGATATGGCTGGCAACCAGTCAGTCTCGAAAGAGATATGATATCCCAGTCGTGTATCACGTATGGCGCTTAACTAACTGATATGGATAAAAGAATTGAATAGAAGGGCAGGTTGGGTTGATGACCAGTCTGCTTCAGAATGTAATGGCAATCATCAGCCCAGTCAGTCATCTCTATTTCGCCTAAGCTTGTATCACATATGGCACTTTACTGACTTTTATGAGTAGAACTAGCAGTATAGCCCGGCGTTGCTCGGGTGTAATGAAAGCTTTAAAACTAATCCATGGTTCTGGAGCTCAAACTCAGCCTAAAGAAAATTTCAAATAATAAAATAATTGCGACAATTTCGCAATCGCACCTTGTATATAACTAATCCATGGTCCTGGAGCTCAGACTCTTTGGACGTTGGCACGAAAGACTAAAAAGCAATAGTTGTTTCCAGTTAAAGCGTAACCGTAGACTGAAAGAAAAATGAATGGATGTAAGTCAAATTTTGATTTCCTGGTATCGATATCAAATAAGTCTTTTTCATCGTAAACTGAATTTTGAAGACTAAATAAGTTCTCTGAGTAAATGGTATCATAGCTGAGACTAAGAACTACAATTATACCTACTTAGAGCCAAACCTGAAGCAAAAACTAAAATAAAAGGGCTGAAAAAAAAATACAGACATACAGGTAGATAAACAGACACACACACAAACATCTTGCTTTATATATATATATACATATATATATATATATATATATATATTATCGATTTTCTGCACTATTGTAAGAACTGCAACCTTGAATATCGTTTCTTATGTCTTTGTCTATGAGTGTATCAAATTTGATCAAAATCGGACCACTCCTTCTATAACCCGATTTTTTCGATTATCAATTTTCGATATTTATTGGGGGTACCTCGACACAAAACCTAGCTAAGAACCTTCGCAGATGTGAATTTTTTTAAGAAAATCGGTTCAGCCGTTTCGGAGTCTATAGGTAACGGACACACACACACAGACACACACACAGACAAAGTTCCATTTATAAATAAGTTTAGACTAATTAAAAGCAGAAGTCCTTGGAGAATTTAAATCTTCAATTTCTTTGTCAAACAGGATACACAATTACCAAATTCCTGCTCTGAATCAGAAAAATGTAAAAAGCAATTATTAAAACATTATTTAGTTACAAAATCTTTTAATTGCTTTTATGAGTAGGATATATTATGAACACTATTAGGAAATTTTTTTTTCGAGAAATAATTAATTTTTACAAGAGGTTTTTTTTTTTTAATTTAGTTAGAATAATTTATAAAGTTTCAAATCTTTTAAATTTCTGTATAACTTTGTCCCGTTTAGGTAATTTTGTTATTAAATAAAAACTATATTTATTAATCCTTAATGTGAAATTTAGAGTAACTTCAAAATTTAGCAAGCAGGGAACAAGGGATTTTTTTACTTATAAATTTAATAACAGCCCACAACCAATAGAAAGAATTTTGAACATTTTTAAATACGGACATCTACACACGTCATCATTAGAAAATAAATTTGATAACTATAGTAAATTTCAAGCCAATGCACGTAAAACTCCTTAAAACATAAAATTACGGAGAATATATTCTTGAATTTTTAAGACTACTTATATTAAAAAAGGCGTTCATGTTATATATTTTTTTTAAATCATATCACCCCGAGCAAGGCGGTAGCGCCATTGATGTGCAGGGGGCTATATAAGATTGACGAGATTGGAAAAGAGAAAACCGGAAACCGCATCCTAAACAGGAAACAAGGGATGAGCCTCTGAACCTGTTCATTAGACGTGGGTGGAGTGTGAACCGGGCGATAGTTTAGTCTATCTATTCCAATTGAAAAAAAAAAAAGAGTGAGAAGATTGGAAAAGAGAAAACCGGAAACCGCATCCTAAACAGGAAACAAGGGATGAGCCTCTTCACCTGTTCAATAGACGTGGGTGGAGTGTGAACCGGGCGATAGTTTAGTCTATCTACTCCAATTGAAAAAAAAAAGTGAGAAGATTGGAAAAGAGAAAACCGGAAACCGCATCCTAAACAGGAAACAAGGGATGAGCCTCTTCACCTGTTCAATAGACGTGGGTGGAGTGTGAACCGGGCGATAGTTTAGTCTATCTACTCCAATTGAAAAAAAAAAAAGTGTGAGAAGATTGGAAAAGAGAAAACCGGAAACCGCATCCTAAACAGGAAACAAGGGATTTTTTTACTTATAAATTTAATAACAGCCCACAAACAAATCCTCTGGTGAACATCACAGATATAAAATAGCTGTTGTAGAAATTTTGATTAACCAAGTAAAAATAGATTCCTCTTCATATAATTTATTTCAGGAAGGATTGTGCAATATAAAACAAACATTTGTCAACAATAATTTAGTCATATCCTTGACAAGCAAATGTCATTAAAGACCCTTAGAAAAAAATGACACAAGCAACAATCATAATATAGACAAAAATAAAAACATCATTAACTTATTCTACTCTAATTAGATGATCCCTACATTAACAAGTGCAGTAAATACCCTAGATTTATTATTCACTATTAAAAGTTTACCAATAAAATGGTATCTCAAAAATTCTTCGATGTAAAAACTAAGTTGTTAATGAATTCTCATGACATTTGAGGAATTGAATTTTTAGCAGTAATAAAAAAAAGTTAAGTTCTTACATTAATTCCACAAGTACCACATTCTCTCATTGGTTAACTTGTCACTTATCTAAACTCACAATTTTTGCACATATTGATAATCACATCACTTTTACAACCAATCAAAATACAACTATTGATATAAGACAAATACTAGAAGTTAAAATTAAATACTATATAGTACTCGCTATAAAGACTAACAGAAAACATTCAAAGTTATGATACTGAAGAAACAACCTGCAATAAATAAATAAATAAATAAATAAATAAATAAATGTATTCTTCGAATAAATTTTAAAGATATCGAAAATGATTTAAAAATGCTGATTCGTATTTTAAAGAAAATCTATTAAAATTTATGTTTGGTATTTTAATGTAAAACCTTTACAAACGTGGATTTTATTTTTAAAGAAAATTTAATAATGCTGATTTGTATTTTAAAGAAAGGCCGTTAAAATTATGATTCGTATTTTAAAGAAAAACCTTTCAAATTGATTATTGGTATTTTAAATAAAAAAAACATTTAAAAATATTGATTCGTATTTAAAAAAAAGAACAATTAAAAATAATGATTTGTATTTTAAAGAAAAAAAAATTAAAAATGATGATTCGTATTTTAAAGAAAAAACCTTGAAAAACTATGATTCGTATTAATGAAAATCCTTTGAAAATTATTATTGGCATTTTAAAGGAAAACCTTTTAAAATGGTGACTGGTATTTTAAAAAATACTTTTTAAAAGCATATTTGTATTTTAAAGAAATATTTGAAAGAAAGTGATTAGTCTTTTAAAAGAAATCTTTGAAAAAGAAAGGCTGGTATTTCAGTGACCACATAGATGTCGATATGCGGGAAAATACTGGTATACTCAGATCATTTATTCACTTAATTTTTCGAGTATTATCGTACTTAGACTTTTTAATTTAAGCGAAGTATCAGACTTGCGTCGAGATCTCATCAATTTTCAGTTGATTAGGTAAAATGTAACCTTAAATTATATGCTAACAGTTTCTTTTCCTGCACTTGTAGAACCCCCCCCCTCTCTCATGCTTTCCAACCAACTTTAATGTGCAAAAGTTTGAATTCACTGTCCATGGCTACTTACTGTCCTCCTGATTACTCTTTCCTCTTCTTGCTCATTATTACTTTATCACTAGCTTGTGTCTTAGTGGCTTTACTGCCTTGCATGGGTTGATACCAATTAAAAGAAAAAAATAGTTATAAACTTGAATCTAGAAAAATTTAAATGCAATGTCAATCGCTATCTACTGTCCTAATTAATCTTTCTCCTTTCCGCTCATTGATAATGCTTCTGTTTCTAATTCCTCCACACCCTGTAACTCTTTGTGTCTTAGGGGCTTTACTGCCATGCATGGAATGATACCGATTAAAAAGAAAGAAATGAAAAGAAAAGAAAAAGAAAAAGAAGATAGATAGATAGATAGATAGATAGATAGATAGATAGATAGATATAAACAGACCTATATAGACAAATAGTTATGAAAAAATAGATAGATAGATAGATAGATAGATAGATAGATAGATAGATAGATATAGATTTTCTGTAGTATGATGCATTCATTCCATTTCTACGTGAAACGAGCGAAGTATAATCGAGCGGTCAATGAACTTGGCCCTCCTAATCCACTTTCTACGCCGATATCCATTACACAACCCGCGTCACCGTGTTTTAATACTACACTTGCTAAGATGCATCATCAAAAGATGTTCCTTTGACGCCAATACCTCACTTTGGCCATTAAAATCAATATATCTCGGTTTCTTCTTTTCCTAGGCTGGGTATTGATCCATTACAATGTTTGTATTATCGTTATCGGACTTAATTAAGAACAGAATGGTAAATATCGAAAGGCATTCGTCGCCATTGTACATACACATGCTATTTCATGTTTTCACATCGTTTTTATTAATTTATGTATCTATTTGTTCATTTGTTTTAATGCTAGTGCGGCGCCCCCAGGAAATTGGGGCCCTGGGCTGCAACACATATGTAAATCCGAAACTGGATGCTATCATCCCAGCTGATTGCTAAACGGTGATATTATTAATTAATGTCAACCGAACGAGTTGATAACATTACGAAAGAAAGAATGAAAAAAAAAAAAGAAAAGGAAAAAGAAAGAACGAAAGGAAAAAGAACAAAGGTAGAGACATGAAAGACAAAGAAAATTAAATTAATAAATAACAATACAATAAAAACGTTTAGGCATATATGCATACAGAAAATGTGTGAAAATAGAAAGATAGAGAGTGCACGCGCGGGAGAGAGAGAGAGAGTAGCCGAGAGATAAGGCAAAAGAGAGAGAGAAGCCGAGAGAGATAAGCCAAAAGAGAGAGAGAGAAAAAGACAGTAGTCAAGAGAGAGAGAGAGAGAAAAAGACAGTAGTCAAGAGAGAGAGAGAGAGAGAAGACAAGAGAGAGTGAAAGAGAGAAGACAAGAGAGAGAGAAAGAGAGAAGACAAGAGAGAGAGAAGACAAGAGAGAGAGAAGTCAAGAGAGAGAGAAGACAAGATAGATAGAAAAAGAGGAGACAAGAGAGAGAGGGAGAGAGAGAGAAAGAGAGAAGATAAGAGAGATAGAGAAGCCAAGAGAGGGAGAAAGAGAGGAGCCAAGAGAGAAAGAGAGAGAGAGAAGACAAGAGAGAGAAAGAGAAAGAGAGAATCCAAGAAAGAGTGAGAAAGAGAGAAGCCAAGAGAGAAGAGAGAGAGAGAGAGAGAGAGAGAATCCAAGAGAGAAAAAGAGAGATAGAGAAGCCAAGAGAGAGAGAAAGAGAGAAGCCATGAGAGAAAAAGAGAGAGGAGACAAGAGAGAGAGAGAGAGAGAGAGAGAGAAGCCGAGAGAGAGAGAGAGAAAGAGAGAAGCCAAGAGAGAGCGAAAGAGAGAGGCCATGAGAGAGACGGAAACGGTTAGACCCGCCATAAGAAAATGCACCAGATGGGAGACAGCTGATTGAATTATTAGCGAGGTCATCCTCATCTCTTTGTCTGTCCAGAATTTAAGCGAAAGGAAATTATTAGCATGGGCCTTTAGCCAAAAACTCCTCAATCCCCTTCCATATTCCGTACCCTTTCCTCTGCCCCATAGCTGAACGGTATCCAGCTGCCGTCTCCAGTCCAAGCGACTGTTATGATGGCATTAAATTCACTTGAATTACGACCAACCATCGAGAAAATTTGAACATCGTGATGACTTGCGCTCCCAGGCAGAAACTGAATGATGACCTACTTTCAAGACGTCCGTCATATTTGTGGAGTTACCTCCCTTGAAACACTTAATCGGCGCTCTTTTTATGTGCGTTAATCAGATCTGTTTGTCAATAACTAAGATATTGAAATAATAATGGATGGCTTTTCATTAAAGTTTTATGAGACGTGTACAGCTAAAGAGGGCGGGGGACGATTAACATGGAAGAATCGTCTGCTTCTTCAAACAAGTCTTCGGAATATGAATACGTTTTAGCTGAAGAAGTTCCTAGCGCGTCAACACTTTCGGAAGGAGGAGAATGAAGTGACGCAAGCGATACACCAAATCAATAACTGGTAACTTTTCGTTCGCAAAAAAAATATCTGATGAGTAATTTAAAATTGGGGAAAAATTAAGTGAATAAATGATCTGAGTATACCAGTATTTTCCCGCATATCGACATCTATGTGGTCACTGAAATACCAGCCTTTCTTTTTCAAAGATTTCTTTTAAAAGACTAATCACTTTCTTTCAAATATTTCTTTAAAATACAAATATGCTTTTAAAAAGTATTTTTTAAAATACCAGTCACCATTTTAAAAGGTTTTCCTTTAAAATGCCAATAATAATTTTCAAAGGATTTTCATTAATACGAATCATAGTTTTTCAAGGTTTTTTCTTTAAAATACGAATCATCATTTTTAATATTTTTTTCTTTAAAATACAAATCATTATTTTTAATTGTTTTTTTTTAAATACGAATCAATATTTTTAAATGTTTTTTTTTTATTTAAAATACCAATAATCAATTTGAAAGGTTTTTCTTTAAAATACGAATCATAATTTTAACGGCCTTTCTTTAAAATACAAATCAGCATTATTAAATTTTTAAAAATAAAATCCACGTTTGTAAAGGTTTTACATTAAAATACCAAACATAAATTTTAATAGATTTTCTGTAAAATACGAATCAGCATTTTTAAATCATTAGAATACGAAACATCATTTTTAAAGATATTATTTAATATATGTATCAGTATTTTTAAAAGTATTTTCAAACGCGAATCAGCATTTTTAATGCTTTTTCATTAAAATACGGATGATCGTTTTTAAACTTTTATATTTAAAAACAAATCGGCATTTTAAAAGTTTTTTAATACAATACGAATTATCAATTGTAAAGGTGTTTCATTAAAACATCAATCATTATTTTAATGTTTTTTTTTCTTTCAAATAAGAATCAGCATTTTAAAAGGTTTTCTTTAAAATGTGAATCAACATTTTTAAGTTTTCCTTTCATTAAAATACGAAACATCATTTTAAAGATTTTCTGCAAAATTCGAATCAACATTTTTAAAGGTTTTTGATTAAAATACGAAAGATCATTTTTAAGGTTTTTTTCTTTAAAATATGAATCAGCATTTTTAAGCTTTTTTTTAAATTAAAATATGAAATATCACTTTTAAAGTTTTTTCTTTAAAGTATCAATCATCATTTTAAATTTTTTTTCATTAATATACTAAACATCATTTTTTAAGGATTTTTGTTAAAACACGTGTGACAGTTACAGGGTTTATCACTGTATCTGTAGGGACGCTCAACCATGCCAATTCATAACATAGCCGGCACCCTCCACAACTTAAGATTTGTGTAAGAATAAAAGTATACCTTTTTTTATGTTTAAATAGAAATTATTAATAGAACAGAATAACATGATAGAAGTTTAACGTACGTGAGAAGCAATAAGGAGTCAAAAGTATCAAGAGTTCGTATTAGTAACTTGTGTGTATGTATGTATGAGCGTTATCGTCGGGTAAGAATGTCTTTAAAGTTATCGTTCAGTCTTAAAGGGTTCCGTTTGGTTATCAAGTATAAGAAAAGTACGATAAAGAGGAAATAGGTGAGAGAGAAAGAGAGAGGTAATAATAGCGATCGCTTAACGTTTGGCAAGGTACTTGTTAATGCGTTCGTCATTTTCTCTCTGGCAACAGTCGAGCTTCGCCCGACTTTTATTTCGTTTGTAGGGTTCGAAAAGATAATTTGGGAATTCACTCCCGGGTGTGATTCTGACCTTTCCATTGGAGGACGACCAAACTTCGCGTCGGCTAGCGAAAAGGAATTTGTTTCTGATAATTAAAGATTATTTGAATTTTGTTTTTAGATGTTTCCTAGTTTTATATTGGCCGAAAAATAGTTCACATCAAGGTGTGAAATTTCACGAGTTTTGTTTTGGATAAATAGCAAGGGCACCGGATCATATGTGGCAGCAATATTCTAAGCATGGAAGAATATTAGACTTATAGATATGTAATGAAAATTCTCGAGAGAAAAACCCAGCACAATACAATGAACTGACTTTCCTAGCAGCTGACCTAGCAATGGATTCAATATAGTCTTTCCACTTCATGTTGCTGATTCTTATTTGGATCTTATCAAGGAGATCAAGGTAAATATCAGGAGCACCGGACCATACGTGGCAGCAATATTCTAAGCATTGACGAATGGTAGAATGTAAGATAGATGTAGAAGAGAAAATTATCGCTATTAATGCCTAAAGAATCTTGCCAACTGTGACACTTCTTGTGGAATTCGGTGTGATTTTTCTTATCTTCTGCTACCAAGATCTGACAGTATTTCTTTGTTCACAAGAAGTAGATTGGCTTTTCTTCTTTCAGTGAATTAATCAATGTGGACTTCAAACAGTAGATACACTTTATTTTCTAGAAAATATTATACTATTTGTTTACATAAGTTGAACTGCACTTGTTTGATCTATTTCCGGTTTATGACTGTTCCTACCCAGTCGTGTATCTGCTTTTTTTTCATTCCTTTTGGGCTGGATTACGATATTCATTTATATTTTGTTTATAATACCTTGGCAAAAGTATTAATCCGGCTCTTCCCTCCAGTTATAGGTTAAATAATAGGACAGATTGGATTCTATAGCCTTGGCTGGCAACCAGTCTACCGCAGAAAGCAATGGCAACCTACTACAGAATAATCTTTTTCCAAGACAGTCATGTCTCGAAAGACACATGATCGCCCAAAGCGTGTATCACGTATGGCACTTAACTGACTGACTGCTTCTCAACTAACTTGAGAAATTTATGTACTAACTTTGGTTAAATGGGTGTGTATAATATTTGATTGTTCTACTTCAATTATTATTGTAATTACTATTGTATTTGTTGTATTTAATTTGTGGTACAGTGGATATCGGCTCGGAACGAGAAACCGGGGAGCCGAGTTCAAATTCCAGTTGAATCCATTGTATTCACTTACACGCAAATACCCTTGAGAAAGGTATTAATCCGCCTTTTCCTTCCAGTTATGGGTTAAATAGCAGGACAGACTGGATTCTATAGCCTTGGTCGGCAACCAATCTACCGCAGAAAGCAATGGCAACCTACTGCTGGATAATCTTTCGAGACATGATCGCCCAAGCGTGTATTACGTATGGCACTTAACTGACTGACTGAATATTTTAGTATTTGTAGCAACTATTTGTGAGGGCAGTGGCATAAAATTTGCTGTGTTGATAAAAAAATATCTTCACTGGAGGAGTTGTTACTAATTTTGTTTTCAATACAGGAGTGTATGTGTTTGATGGTTGTTAAAGGGTGATTAGATTTAGGGTGGTTGTGTATAGGATTGGCGTAAGTTTTAAGTACGGTGAGTGAGTGTTATTGACTAGATCAAGTGTTACATCTAGGAAGTCTACGTTTTTTAGATTGGTTTTAATAGTAACTTTGAGATTTAAACTTTTCAATTACTTATATATTAATTTTCTCATTTTATTAGCGTTAATAATATTAGAATTTTTACAATCATCAAACTATCAGCCTTTACAATCCTATGTCCTCAATATTGATATTATATATTATATAATAGACCAACATGGTTTGAAAACTCAGCGGAGCCTAGTGATCCCATGGTGATGTCAAATAGATCCTCAGATTTGTTTTTTCCACTGTTCATTATTGTGACTGAGTACGTATCGTTTCGCATAATAATTATCCGTTCCTCGTTGGTTAGATCGGAATATTTCATGGCAAATTCTAAAGCCAAAGTGAATAGGTCTTTTGAGATAAAAGAGTAGTAATCCACAATGTCAAATTGGATAAACTAACAATTGGGATTATTTATGCGATTAAACCAGCAGGTGACGTCATTGGTATTAATCCATTGAGTTAATCCGAGGTGTGTTTTCATTTGTAAGGTGGTTCTATCGAGGAAGGTTTTTTTTCTGATTTTTCAGGTCGTATGGGATTGATAATTCTAGGGGGGGGGGTAGTTAATTTTGTATTCTGGTTTATGGTCTTTAATAATGATGTAGGATTCCACAGTACAGAGTTTACTAACTCTATCACTTAGTTTTAATTTATCTGGGGTGTAAGTTTATGTCTTCAACTAAATTACTAATGCTGTTATCTATTATTTTTTTTTTTTTGCAATTTTTACTTAGTTTTTCTTTAATTAATGAAATGTAGTTGTGAGGAGTTGTTTTGTAGTAATTAATTGTAACAGTTTTGTTGGAATTTACAAACTCTTTATCAGATGAGTTAATGTCCTCAGGGAGTCGGGACTTCGACTGACAGCAAATCAGTCAAGTTTCGATGACTGGAAGCAAGTGGATGCCTACCCATACTGATGAACTGCAATACAGCGAAACAGGCTTGTATGTGGATGATTACTCATTTAAAGATGTGCGTTGTTGTGCAGTGAATATCGGCTCGGAAATGTGTACGTTACTATTATTGTTTTTATTATTATTACTATTTTTACATTTTTATTTTTACTAATAGTTTTTACATAATAGTATCATTTTAATGTAAAAGTATATATATATATATATATCATTATTGTTATCATGCGTACTTTAGTATTATTGTTTTTATTATTATTACTATTTTTACATTTTTATTTTTACTAATAGTTTTTACATAATAGTATTATTTTAATGTAAAAGTGTATATATATATATATATATATATATATATATATATATATATATATATATATCATTATTGTTATCATGCGTATTTACTATTATTGTTTTTATTATTATTATTTTTATATTTTTATTTTTACGTATAGTTTTTACATAATAGTATTATTTTAATGTAAAAGTGTGTGTGTATATATATATATATATATATATATATATATATATATATATATATATATATATATCATTATTGTTATCATGCGTATTTACTATTATTGTTTTTATTATTATTATTTTTATATTTTTATTTTTACGTATAGTTTTTCACAATAGTATTATTTTAATGTAAGAGAAATTTTTAATAAGTTTTTTTAATTATTTTTTCTCAATTTTTATCATTATTGTTATATTTTGTCTGTATTATTATTTTTATTATTATTACTTTATGGTTTTCAAATATTAGTTTCTGTATTATCATGTTATTATTACTAACAATAAGTTTTATGTAACAATATAATTGTATTATTATTACGGTTAGAATTAATAAGAAAAACTAACAATTCATTTTTTCTAGAGAAAATTCAAACCCTAATTTTTAATTTTAAATGTTATGCATCTTAAAATAGACAACTAAACATCCAAGTCAAGATATACTGACTTCCATAACTATTGTTATTGTAAATCTAGACCAAGGCCGTCTTGTCGTCTAGACGAACTTGAAAAAAGACTATTTTAACAAAGAAACGGTAGGTATGTAGCTATAGGAAGATGATTAATGTTTATGAATTCGGCCCTGGTGTGATACATAACCGAACTCCCTACAACAATGTGTGGATTAGTGTGAAGTAGTGGAAGAATAGAAATATATATTTGGCATGTTAAAATAGAAATTTATTGATAGAAAAGAATAACATAAGTTGTAGAAGTTAATGTTCAATGAAAAAGTTAAGGGTATCAAGAGTTCTATAAATGTTCGTAATAGTAATTTGTTGGAAAGAGTTTATGTGTACATATGTATGTATGTATGTATGTATGTATGTATGTATGAGAGTTTGTTGGTAGGAATGTCTTTGAATGGAGAAGAAGAAGTAAAAGAAATCAGCACACGAGAAAGAAGGAGAAAGAGAACAAGTGTGTGGACGCGAACTTATGTTCGGGTCGACTTGAAGTTTCTCCCGTTACATTTTAGTATGTGGTCTTGCTGCTCCCATCTGACTAACACGCAGCTTACATAATTGCGTATTTTAATATTTGGGGGAGTGGGTATAGTATTTAATTATTCGAGCAAAATTTAAATATAGGGTAAGAATATATATATATATATATATATATATATATATATATATATATATATATATATATTTTAGAATCCTTGGTACTTGGGAAGGTAAATTCCGCAGGTGATTAAATTCAATGAGAACTCAATGTTAAGATTTAACACAGTATTATAATAATGAACAAAAGTTGGATGTTTTTACAAACCCATTGGTAACATTACATTTCACGACTCTCTTAAAGACCGCTCCTCAGACCAAATATCCACCACTGATCCTTTCACGTTTATAGAGCGTATAGCACGACTAAGGGGTTTATGGATGGGTTTCATTTGATCCGTGAATGTCAGATGAGAATTAATATTTATATTCACTATACAGCCACTGTCCCGATCAATGGTTTCCTATTGAAATAAATGAAAGAAAATGCATCCTGCCATTGCTTGAAAAAAAATGCACCCACCCACTACTTACAGGGCCGACCGTTAAATGTCTCTTAACCTGCTTTTGGGTCACCATGGAAATGTGGGTAATAATTCTCTGAACGACTACCATCTTTTGTTATTCCATAAGAACATGTGATAGTTTTCATTTTCCACGCTTTATCGCGGTTTGATTATTTTCTCATATGTAACACTATTTTTGAAATGCAGAAAAATATAACACTATTTTAGCAGGACGGAGCGAAAAAAAATATTATTAGTTGTATTATTAATTGTGCTGATTATTTGTTCCAATATGAGTTGTGAGAAAAATAAGCCTAATAGATAATAAAATTGTTCATTTGGTTGCAATATGAACGCGGCTAATAAATTATGAGCAGAGAGAAAATATTGCAAAATGAAAATATTGAAAATATTGGAAACTGGCTGAATGAATTGAGAAACATTTTGCAGGTGTAGGCAGCAGGTCAGACGAGGTCATCACATTGGCAGCCATTATGTGACAAAGCAGAAACAAGTGACTAAGAAAATACCATTGAAAGCCTGAGCATTACAGCTGGTAAAAGTGAAAAACGGCTGTAACCAAAACATTGTCTCAGGATTGTCAAAATTTTTTGATGGGGCCAAGAAAGGTTAAATCCTGAAATTCTCGAATTCACTGTGAACAGATTTTAAAACCGGAAAAATAAAATTATCAATTGAATCAAAATGAAGACGGAAAGAAATGATGTTACCAGTAATATGGCTGTTTCATTGGTTAAACTAAAGGAAGGAAGTAGCTCCGCCTCAAAGTGCGAAGACGGGAGTGATTTGATTGGCTAAAGACTTTATTTGCATTTATTCAGTTAGCGCATCCTGCACCGCTGGGGTCAGCACTGGCCTTTATCCAACACTCCACCCAACTGGCAGTTGTTGTTCATGGTAACATTCAAGGCAGAATAATACAATGGCTTGCCGGCTTCTTTTGCACCGGGGATGTTGAGGCAATCCTCGCTTTCAAAAGTTAGAGGCTGACCTATATGGTAGCAGGTGGCTTGAATTCAAAGTTGTCCTTCTTCCAAAGTGGTTGCCAACCAAGGCTATAGAGCGCAGTCTGTCCTGATATTTTACCCATAGCTGAGGGGGGAAGGGATGGATTTGTACTTTTCCCAAGTTTTCGTAAGTGGAATTCTGAAATTCGCACTCGGCTCTCCGATTCCTCAATACGAGCCACTGTGCCCCAAGGAGGAGAATTAACCACAATTCCTTTAAGGTGTGACTGGCCGAAAAGTGATATGTGTACAGTATGGAGAAATCCACGTACGAATGTTATGAAAAGCCGATCACACTGTGCCGACTCGGAACTAGAAATTGGAGAGTCGAGTTCGAATTCCAGTTGAATTCGTTGCATTCACTTCCACATAAATAACCCTGAAAAAAGTATGAATCCGTCACTTACGACATTACCGCCACCTGGAGATGTGTTCATTATCAAATTTTTTGGACTTTTTTCAGTGCAATATTATCTTTTACACCTTAAACTATACGAATGCCAAAAAATAAAAAATTGGAAAAACTTCAATATTTAAACTATTTTAGGTGGGGGCAGTTTCTCATACAGCCTTATAGTGGTTTGAAAAATGGAGGATCGATTTACTATAACGTTGTATGAGAAACTCACCTCATAGCTGGAGGGATACAGCTATGAGTTAAATAGCAAAACAAATAGAGTTCTATCGCCTTGGTTGGCAACCAGTCTACCGCAGTAACTATTGGCAACCTACTGCTGGAAAATCTGCCTAGTAGGTCATCTAACTTTCGAGACACGATCGCCCAAGCACTTAACTGACATACTATGAAGAGCTACTTTTTATAAGGGTCTGTGGCTAAAGATGTCCGTGACTCCAAAAAAATTAAGAACCATTGGCATAGATGGACATAGAATGAGTGCCACTATAATGTATAACAACGTTTAAAAAATGAATAACACGAAGATGGAGAGTTCATAGACCGCTGCCTTTTTTATTAAATTAAATTTTTCCAAGCACTTATATCGTTTCCTTAAAAATCCAACAGTCATCCGTGCATTGAATACTGTTACTATATCTGGTCGGGTGCTCCTGCTATTCATCTTGAGGTTCTCATCAGAATCCATTTTGCACATTTATACATCAACCATTCGTCCGTGCATTGAATACTGTTGCCATATCTGGTTGGGTGCTCCTGCCATTCATCTTGAGGTTCTCGTCATAATCCATTTTGCAGATTTATAAATCTACCATTCGTCCGTGCATTGAATACTGTTGCCATATCTGGTTGGGTGCTCCTGCCATTCATCTTGAGGTTCTCATCAGAATCCATTTTGCACATTTATAAATCTACCATTCGTCCGTGCATTGAATACTGTTGGCATATCTGGTCGGGTGCTCCTACCATTCATCTTGAGGTTCTCATCAGAATCCATTTTGCACATTTATAAATCTACCATTCGTCCGTGCATTGAATACTGTTGGCATATCTGGTCGGGTGCTCCTACCATTCATCTTGAGGTTCTCATCAGAATCCATTTTGCACATTTATAAATCTACCATTCGTCCGTGCATTGAATACTGTTGGCATATCTGGTCGGGTACTCATGCTATTCATCTTGAGGTTCTCATCAGAATCCATTTTGCACATTTATAAATCTACCATTCGTCCGTGCATTGAATACTGTTGCCATGTCTGGTCGGGTGCTCCTGCTATTCATCTTTAGGTTCTCACCAGAATCCATTTTGCACATTTATAAATCTACCATTCGTCCGTGCATTGAATATTGTCGCCGACAGACCTGAAGCAGACTACCACCACATTTAATTTCGTTGTTTTTCAGGGTTTCTTTTTTTTGTTTTTGTTTTTTACTTTTTTCAGCGCAGTCCTATCGATTACTCACTTAGCTTTACGATTGATAAAAAAAATTTTGGAAAATTTTAATATTTAAACATTTTCTGGGGGAAGATTAGTTTCTCATAAAACGTTATAGTAAATCGAGCCTCCATTTTGAAACCAATCGCCGGTACGACATTACCGCCACCTGTAAATGTGTTCATTATCAAATTTTTTGGACTTTTTTACACCTTAAACTTTACGAATGACAAAAAAAAAAAAAAAAAATTGGAAAAATTTCAATATTTAAACTATTTTAGGTGGGGGCAGTTTCTCATACAGCCTTATAGTGGTTTGAAAAATGGAGGATCGATTTACTATAACGTTGTATGAGAAACTGACCCAATCACAAAATTTGTTTAAATATTGCAATTTTTCAAAAAAAATTTTGATAATCGGAAAGTTTAAGTAACAATCGATAGGAGAGCGCTGAAAAAAAGTAAAAAGAAAAATTAAAAAAAAATTAAAATAAACAAGAGATATCACCCTAGCTAGAGGGAGGTGTTCACTGACATGGACACCAAACCGATGCATATGGACATTGAAGTCCTTCCTGAAGAGAGGAAGGTAATCAGGAACGTAAAACTCAGAATAGAAGGGTCGAGGTTAGTTTCACAGAGAGCTAAGATGTCAGGTGAGTTTGTTAGAAGGACTGATTCTACGCTGTAAAAGTTAGTGCCAATACCTCGTATGTTTGCGAAGGAGACGCAGACAGGTTTGGGCGTTTTGTGATTGACTATATTAGTTCTGCAATTTTGTTTGCGTGTATTCATAGTGATTTATTAAAAGAGAAAGATCTACAGTAGATTCAACCGGTTATTGTATGCAGCAGGTGTAGGATTGAGACTGGCGCAGCGTGCAGCATAATGTGGCCTCGGGGTTGCCCACCGGAGGTTCATGCAGGGACACCCATCCATGCGCGACATGGCACTACAAGAAACCCCGATATTATTCAACTGTTGACCAGGGCAGCCTCTCCAGACGCTACGCAAGAGTTCTGACTCCTAATTACCAGTTGGAAGCAACAACCAGGAAACTGCCAAACCGGTACGCTCAGAATGAAGAGACGTTGCCACCATCCTCAAATGCTACAAAAATCTTCTTCTTTTTTTTTTTATAATCGTTTCACCCCGAGCAAGGCATCTCACTCCCACTGTAGCGCAGGGGGTTACATAGGGTCGAGGGAGTGATGGGAAAGGATGGTTAGATATAGGAAATGTTAGGAGGGAGATAGAAAGGGTACCGAGAATGAGGGTTGGTTAGATGGTGAGAGTGTTTGAGAGAATAGATGCAAGTTAGCGTGTTAGGAGGTGTCTATTGACCTAACATTTAAACTCCTGGAGGTTGTAGCCGTCGGGGAAGCAATCGTGTGGAAGGGAATTCCACAGCCGGGAAGTGCGAGAAAAGAAAATGTTGGAGTAGAAGTTGCGGTTGCATTTTATCGGTTTCACTGTAAAAGGGTGGGATCTAGCTGCCAATCTAGTTTCTCGTGCAAATTCGTATCTAGGTGGCACCAGTGATCTAAGTTCATTGGAGCAGAAGCCGTGAAAGTATTTATAGAAGAGACACAGGGAAGCCACGCCACGCCGGTGAGAGAGAGACTTAGTGATATGTTTGCGGCTGAACTAACACTAAGACCGACGGATAGAGAAAACAGAACCGGAAACCCCTTCCTAAACAAGAAACAAGGCGAGCACCTCTACTCCTGTTTAAAAGAAGAAGGTGGTGTGTGAAACCGGGCGATAGTAGAAACTATCTACTCCAATTTAAAAAAAATTACTAAATTTTAACTTAGTATAAGTCGAGATAAGCCTTCAAAGCCAAAATAACTTTTTACAGAACCTTCTCTAGCAAGACCATACAAAAGACGAAATAAACAAGCCTTTGGCTGCCCACAAAAAAAAAAAAAAAAAAAAAGAAATGCTTACTCATTTTTTAACTTCTTCTTCTATGTGCCCTGTCCCTTCAGGACGTAGGCGATCATGGATCTCCACGTCTCCCTATCCCTTGTGGCTCTTAGTATGTTTGCTCCTGTTGCTCCTGGCAACCCCCGTTCCGTCATCCACCTGATCAGACCCTGCAAATATGTTATCCGCTGCCTTCCTCTGTCTCTCCTTCCTTCTATCTGTCCAGTCAGTATCAGGTTCTCCAGGCTCTCCTTCCTCATTGCATGTCCCAGGAACTTCAGTTGTCTCTTCCTGATGCTCAGCATCAATTTCCTTTTTGTTGCCATTCTTTCTAACACTTCGCCGTTGCTTGTATGCTCAGTCCACGATATCCGTAGCATCCTTCTGTAGAACCACATTTCGGCCGCTTCCAGTTTTGTCCTCATTTTCGATTATATTGTCCAGCATTCACAGCCGTATTGAAGAACTGACATCACGTAGCAGTCTAGCACTCTTTTCTTCGTTTCTATTGAGATCTTCCTGTGTGTTAGTATTTTGCTCATCTTCTGGAACGCGTCCTTTGCAGGGAAAAAATATTATTTTCCCCCTTAAATTTAACCGCTACTATATTCGAAGAGAGAGTAAAAATAAGTAGGAAAATACATTTCCTTACTGAAATTAATAGCAATAAGAAAAAAGAATGGTCTAGCACTTAACAATCAAGACCAAAACCGAAGTCGAGTGAAATTCCGAAGGACAACAATGCCAAAATACATTTCAACTCTTTTTCAGAATATCTTAGGCGGGTCAGACGCTAAGTAGCCAGATCATGAAGAAAGAAAGAAAGAAAGAAAGAAAGAAAGAAAGAAAGAGACTACAGAGCATACGTTCAATGGCCAGAGTGCGGGAAGGTCAAATGTCACAGTGTCGAAGAGGACCTACCCGTAATCAGTAGTTTTAATTTTTGGTACCACGAGGTCGCTAAGAAATTTAAGAAATAAATAAATAAAGAAATAATACCTCATCAAAATAGTCAAATGTAACCGCTACCGCTACTCTAAAAGTTTCTTTTCTCGCACTTCCCGCCTGTGGAATTCCCTTCCGTATATTTGCTTCCCTGATAGGCACAATCTTCAAAGATTTAATGTCAATTACCATCTTCTGTCTCTTTGATTTCCATCTTTCTCTTATTCTTTTCGACGTCCCCTTTACCTTTTTCTTTTTTTTTTTTTTTTTTTTTTTTTTTGTCAGTATAACACCCTGAGCACCAGTGGCGATCTTGCATTGCTTGGGGTGCAACGATTATAAAATTTTAAAAAAAAACTCCTTTGTAAGAATCAAATTGGAAAAGAAAAAAGTTCTTTGACAAAAGAATTGACAACTTACTGACAAATTGAAATAACGTCTTACATAGGATACACCACAACCACGCACTCACGGAGTGTCACCTGTCACCTACTGAACTAGAGTAAAAACACATTAGTATGCTGCATATGGATCATAGTAACACTAAGCAGCTACTAAGAATACCAAAATATTAAGCAAAATAAAAGAGTAAAAACAAACTTATGACCCTCGAAGCAAAACTCATGCATCAGAAATAATCAACTATAAACAAAAACAATTATAATTTAAAAACCCACCATCCTCAAATCCGCCTTTCTTTCTTTCTTTCTTTCTTTAAATCTCTTTCTTTTTCTCCTTCCTTCTCTCAATTTCTTTATCTCTCTCTTTATCTCTCTTGCTTTTTCACTTTCTTTCTCCCTATTTCTTTCTTTCTTTTCACTCCTCTCCCTCTCTTCTTTCTCTTACATAGGATACACCACAACCACACACTCACGGAGGCTCACCTGTCACCTTAAATCCCTTTCTTTTTCCATTTCTTTCTCTCAACTTCTTTCTTTCTCTCTCTTTCTTTATCTCTCTTACTTTTTCACTTTCTTTTTTTCTTTTTTTCTTTCTTTCTTTCTTTCTTTCTTTCTTTCTTTCTTTCTTTCTTTCTTTCTTTCTTTCTTTTCACTCCTCTCCCTCTCTTCTCACTCTTCTCTCTGTTTCGCTTTCTTTAATTCTCTTCCCATCATTGTCTTTCTCACTCTCTTCTCTCTCTTTCTTTCTCTCTTCTCTTCTTTTCTCTCTTCTATCTCGTCTCCTCTCTTTCTGTATTTCTTTCTCTCTACTCTCTCTTTCTTTCTCTCTCTATTCTTTCTCTCTCTTTTTCCCTCTTTCTGTCTTTTTCTCTCTTTCTTCCTCACGCCCTATCTCCCCCCCACTCTCTCTCTGACACTGATCAAAATATAAAAAGAAGTAATTTGAAGCAAAAAAAGACAAAAAGACAAAACTAAAAACATGGCTAAATAAACGTGAAATAATATAAATAACTCGTTACCTCGGCGTTCACGTGATTCTCACGTGATCCCGAGGCAAGCCGGGTCACATGACATACAAGTTTTCGAAAACCATTCCCAACCCTGAC
The DNA here is from genome assembly GCA_037127315.1 of Ascarosepion bandense. Classification (NCBI taxonomy): domain Eukaryota; kingdom Metazoa; phylum Mollusca; class Cephalopoda; order Sepiida; family Sepiidae; genus Ascarosepion; species Ascarosepion bandense. The sequence goes on along the minus strand of JBBBDQ010001394.1, from coordinate 706,555 downwards.
TGCTTACCATTTGTTTTAAGTTTTTTTTGTTTTTGTTTTTTAGGGTCAGGCTTGAACCTAAAAACCTGCTGAAGGGTACTTTTTAGGACCTCTTACGCTCGATTGCTTGAAACAGATAGCTATTGTGCCTTGGTGTCGGTGTGCGAGCGGGGAGAAAGTCTTCTGTGGTAGTGTGTATCTACCTCAGGGTGAAGGTGTGGTTGGGGTAAAGAAGCAACATACAACGATCATTCCCCAGCCCAACACTGCTTTTATATTTTATTTATTTAAGTAATTAATGCAATAATCAGATGCTGAGAAGGTAAGTTCGAGGACAACGAACGCAGTCGGCAGGTTAACGAATTGCTTTTTTCTTTCTTTCTTACTTGCTTTTCCGGGTTTTTTTTTTCTTATCAAATTAGCCCATTTTTTTTTACTTTTAACCGAGTTTTACTTTTTAATTCTTTCTCTTCTATTTTTTTCTTTGACTGTTTCTTTAGTTTGTCATGTTCTTTCTTTCATTCTCTTTTCTTTTTTCTTTTTTACAATACATTAGCTTCAGTTTTACTCTTAGTTTAATTTTATTTCTGTACATTTCTTCTGTTTATCTATCTTTGCCTCTTTCTTTCTTTCTTTCTTTCTTTCTTTCTTTCTTAAATTTCTTAAATTTCTTTCTTTCCAAATGGTTATCCCTACTTTCTTTCTTTCTTTCTTTTCTTTCTTTCTTTCTTTTCTTTCTTTCTTTCTTTCTTTTTTCTTTTTTCTTTCTTTCTTTCTTTCTTTCTTTCTTTCCAAATGTTTTTTCTTTTATTTATTTATTTCCAAATGCTTATTCTTTCTTTCTTTCTTTCTTTCGTTTCTTTTTTCTTTCTTTCTTTCTTTCTTTCTTTCTTTCTTTCTTTCTTTCTTAAATTTCTTTCTTTCCAAATGGTTATCCCTACTTTCTTTCTTTCTTTCTTTCTTTCTTTCCAAATGCTTATTCTTTCTTTCTTTCTTTCTTTTTTCTTTCTTTCTTTCTTTCTTTCTTTCTTTCTTTCTTTCTTTCTTTCCAAATGTTTTTTCTTTTATTTATTTATTTCCAAATGCTTATTCTTTCTTTCTTTCTTTCTTTCTTTCTTTCTTTCTTTCTTTCTTTCTTTCTTTCTTTCCAAATGGTTATCCCTACTTTCTTTCTTTCTTTCTTTCTTTTCTTTCTTTCTTTCCAAATGCTTATTCTTTCTTTCTTTCTTTCTTTCTTTTTCTTTCTTTCTTTTTCTTTCTTTCTTTCTTTCTTTCTTTCTTTCTTTCTTTCAAATTTGTTTTTTCTTTTATTTATTTATTTCCAAATGCTTATTATTTATTTCTTTCTTTCTTTCTTTCTTTCTTTCTTTCTTTCTTTCTTTCTTTCTTTCTTTCTTTCTTTAATATATCATCTTTTTATATTTTTATCTCCTTCCAGTTTTGAATTTCTTTCTTTCTTTCTTTTTTCTCGATCGGTTTTCGTTTTTTTCTTTTTTTCCCATTTCTTTCTTTTTCCGTTTCTTTCTTTTTTGTTTCTTTTTTCATATCTTTCTTTCTTTTTATTTTTGTCTCTTTCTCTATTTATTTTGCTTTCTCTTTTTTTCTTTTACATCTCATGTTCTTTCCTCCATTTCTTTCAGTCTCCAGTTTTTTTCTTTCTTTCTTTATTTATTTCTTGTCTTTGCTCTTTATTTCTCTCATTTTGTTTTTCATTTCTGTCTTCCTTTTTTTTCTTTCTATACTTCTTTCTCTTTCCGTTTGTTTCTTTCTTTTTGTTTATTTTCTCATTTTTTGTCTTTCTGTTTTCGTCTGTCTTTCCCTATTTTTTTCTTTTTTCTTTTCTTCCTTCCTTTTTTATTTTTACATCTAATTTTCTTTTTTTTCGTTTTTTCTTCTTCCAATTTTGTATTTTTTCCTTTTCCATTATTTCTTTATTTCTCTCTTTGTGTTTTCGTTCGTCTCTTTCACTATTTCTTTCTCTTTTCGATTCCTTCTTTCTGTTTTCACTTCTTCCTTCCTATATTTCTTCTTTCTTTCTTTTTTCTTTTTCTTTCTTTTTTTACTTTCTTACTTTTTCTTTGTGCTGCTATTTCTTTTCATCTTTCCAAACAGAATTACAAAAGCCTTGAGACAGGGACAACGACACAAACAAACTCACCTCGGAAGAAACAAAGATGGGGCGAACAAAGATGAGAAATGGCGGTGCCTTCACCTGGGGAAAGGGAATTGAGGAAACAGAAACGGAAAACCCAAATGGGATTGTTGGAACAGGAGAGAAAATAGCAAGAACCAAAGTCACACGACGCCATCGGCTGGAATTAGTCCCAACACAAGACTAATGAAATAAATTCAATAGAAAAGGCAGATACACTAGCTAAGATGGCGGCGCAGAGAAGTGTTAGGCTCAGGTTATAATTCTTACCAGAAACGACTTTGTACGGGGCACAGTTTTTTTTTTTTTTTTTTTGAATGAATGAATGTGCACTATTCGCTTAAAAGTGGTAGGGAGGTAAATACTCAGGGAATTGTATCGTTCGCCTTTCTAATGTTAGAATAATACGCACTGATAGAAGTCCCAGGGAAAGACGGTTAGGGGAAGGAAATAAAAGAAGATGGATGAATATCTGCAGGAGTTGGGTAGTAAACCGCCAATAAGGAATAATATGGGACGGTGGGTAAAAAGGTAAAAGGTACCACATGCTATTGTTGTCGATGTTTCTCACATATGGTAATTTATTTGTTAGTAATAATAGAGGGCCTTTGCAGACTGGGTATTTTTCTTTCTTTTATTCTTTTTTTTTTTTTTTTTTTTTCCTTTTAAAAGAGGTGGCACTTTATATCTAGTTATATTTCAAGGGAAAACATCTATGTTACTGAGCAATTTTTACACACAATCATATGCACACGCATACCCATACACGTATAGTAGCTTTGTTTTCGGCTTGGAGTTAAAATGTCTTTAATACTGTTGAATTCTGTTCTGGGTGAGCCATTCTTTTTTTTTTTTTTTTTTTTTTTTTTTGGTCGTTTTGCCTAATTTTTGCTTGATTTTAAAACTTTTTATGCTTAATTGAAGGATTGATTTTGTTTTCTTAGAAATTTCATTGCCAGGACTTTAACTAAGTTAAAGCTTAGCAATTCAACAACGTTTTCTTATTTTTTTTCAATTGGAGCGGATGGACTAAACGATCGCCCGGTTCAGATTCCACCAACATCTATTGAACAGGTGAAGAGGCTCATCACTTGTTTCTTGTTTAGGATGCGGTTTCCGGTTTTCTCTTTTCCAATCTTTTCAATTTTATTTTTTTTCCAATTGGAGTAGATAGACAAAACTATCGCCCGGTTCACTCTCCACCCACATCTATTGAACAGGTGAATAGTTCAAAAACTTGTTCCCTGTTTAGGATGTGGTTTGCGGCTTTCTCTTTTCCATTCTTTTCACCCTTACGTAGCCCCCTGCGCATCAGTGGCGTTATCGCCTTGCTTGGGGTGATATGATTAATATATATATATATATATATATATATATATACTAGCAGTATAGCCCGGCGTTGCTCGGGTGTAATGAAAGCTTTAAAACTAATCCATGGTCTTGGAGCTAAGACTCTTTGGACGTTGGCACGAAAGACTAAAAAGCAATAGTTGTTTCCAGGTAAAGCCAAACTGTAGACTGAAAGAAAAACGAATGGATGTAAGTCAAATTTTGATTTCCTGGTATCGATATCAAATAAGTTTTTTCCGTCGTAAACTGAATTTTGAAGGCTAAATAAGTCCTCTGAGTAAATGGTATCATGGCTGAGGCTAAGAACTACAATTACACCTACTTAGAGTCAAACCCGAAGCAAAAACTAAAATAAAAGGGCTGAAAAAATACATACATACAGGCAGATAAATAGACACACACACACAAACATCTTGCCTTTTATATATATATATATATATATATATATATATATATATATATATATATTATCGATTTTCTGCACTATTGTAAGAACTGCACCCTTGAAACTTCTAAATATTGTTTCTTACGTCTTTGTCTATGAGTGTATCAAATTTGATTAAAATTGGACCACTCCTTCTATAACCCGATTTTTTTCGATTATCGATTTTCGATATTTATCGGGGGTACCTCAACACAAAACCTAGCTAAGAACACTCTCAGACGCTTATAGTACAACTGTGTAAATTTTCAAGAAAATCGGTTCAGCCGTTTTGGAGTCTATAGGTAACGGACACACACACACACACAGACAACGTTTTATTTATAAATAAGTTTACATTTCACCCAAAACAAGACCTAAGAGCCACACAAGGTCGGGGGTTACTGAATGAAATGTTCGATATGAACTTAAGAATGAAATCGAAAGTGAAAATTACAAGAATATGGCGGATAGATAACGACTGATCCCGAAATAAAAAAAGAAAAAAATTAAACAAAATCTCCCTAATCTCGATAAAATATATAGACTAATAAATAAAACTAAAAAAGAATTTAATAAAATCTAATTTACTTAAAAGTTATTTTCTTAAGCGAATTTTTCCAAGTTTGCCTAATACAAGGTTCAAGAGCCTGTCAAGGTAGAGCGTTACTGAATGAGATATAAATGTAATAGTCGGAAGTGTGAAGTGAAGATTACAAGAATCTGGTGGCTAGATAACGATTGACTCTAGATTTGAAGAGATTAAGATTGTAGTGTTCGGGGAAGCATCCCCGTAGCGGTCCTTGGAAAAAAAAGTTTTTCTCCCTCCCCCGTAGGGAATGGTGTTGATTTAACTCGTAGCAGTTTCCGTGATAGAATTTTAAAAATAAAAGAAAAATTAGGTGCAGTTTCATTCTCTCAATCCGTTAATCTAATTTAGACTAAACTATCGCCCGGTTCACACTCCACCCACATCTATTGAACCGGTGAAGAGGCTCATCCCTTGTTTCCTGTTTAGGATGCGGTTTCCGGTTTTCCCTTTTCAAGTCTTTTCACTCTTTTATTTTTTTTTTCCAATTGGAGTAGATAGACTAAACTATCGCCCGGTTCACACTCCACCCACATCTATTGAACAGGTGAAGAGGCTCATCCCTTGTTTCCTGCTTAGGATGCGGTTTCCGGCTTTCTCTTTTCCATTCTTTTTACTCTTACGTAGCCCCCTGCGCATCAGTGGCGTTATCGCCTTGCTTGGGGTGATATGATTAAAAAAAAAAAAAAAAAACTTACATCACCTATCAAAGCTATCAGGAAAAATGTATTTAGAAAGATTGTGTAGCTTCAATCCCACACTTACTATCATTCAAAGTATACCATTTTATCTTGGAACGAAAGCATGTCCATTCTTGATACTTGCCTACAGGCACGCCCATATACGAGAGTTGTTAAAAAATATCTAACCCAGAGAAGTCGTAATGTGCAGTTACAAAAGAAATCTTAAGCTATGGCTCTTTTTTCTTGGTGAGGCTTAGAACTTTTTCGAGCAAATCTTATAGTAGAAACGAGAAGAGGAAAATGTGACAAGTCTTCAATTTAAATTTTAAAGTAATCGAAACACGTTAAGAAGAGAGAAGCTCCTTAGATTTTAATTGAGCATTCGTTGAAATAAATATATCTCCAGGGTAGACTTTGCTTATCGTTAACAAAAGTTGCCAGTGGATTTCTTTATACAACCATTTAAGCAACTTCGTTCGTGAATACCAGGATGAGTCTTTTCTTCTTGCGCCGCACGCCTATTATACTCACAACGAGGCTTCGTTCTGTGCGAGAAATGCGCGCATGCGTATTGATCTGCGGGCGAAGCAAGCGAACAGTGAATTTTTGTATCGCAGCAGCAAAAACAGTATCACGAGAGTCGTCATGACAGGGAATTCATGGGAGCACAATCACTCTTAATTAACTATCTCCATAAGTTCTGTATTAAGGGCTTGAGTTCTAACGCACTGGAGAGGAAACCACAAGCCGACGGTTCAATTCTTTACATCTTGTTTGTGGAACTTGTGAGCTTTGATGAGCGAAAATCAAAGAGAAAGAGAGAAAGGGAAAGCGAATAAAGTTTTTTGAAAGAAAGAGAACTTTTAACCATTTCAACCCAAGAAGGCGATAAAACGTCTATTGAACAGGTGTAGAGGCTCATCCCTTGCTCCCTGTTTGGGATGTGGTTTCCGGCTTTCTCTTTTCCAATCTTTTCACTTTTTTTCTTTTTTTCAATTGGAGTAGATAGACTAAACTATCGCCTGGTTCGCGCTCCACCCACGTCTATTGTACAGGTGTAGAGGCTCATCCCTTGTTCCCTGTTTAGGATGTGGTTTCCGGCTTTCTTTTTTCCAATCTTTTCACTTTTTTATTTTTTTAATTTTTAATTTTTTTCGATTGGAGTAGATAGACTAAACTATCGCCCGGTTCGCGCTCCACCCACATCTATTGCACAGGTGTAGAGGCTCATCCCTTGTTCCCTGTTTAGGATGTGGTTTCCGGCTTTCTCTTTTCCATTCTTTTCACTTTTCTTTTTCTTTTTTTTTTTCTTTTTTTCAATTGGAGTAGATAGACTAAACTATCGCCCGGTTCATACTCCACCCACGTTTATTGTACTGGTGTAGAGGCTCATCCCCTGTTCCCTGTTTAGGATGTGGTTTCCGGCTTTCTCTTTTCCAAACCTTTTCACTCTTACGTATCCCCCTGCACATCAGTGGCATTACCGCCATGCTCGGGGTGAAATGATTAAAAAAAAACCGTCTAAGACGCAACGGGGCTTACTAAGAGGGAAGAAAATGAAAAAACGTTGTGGAGAAACAAATACAATAAGAGGCCAGGGTTCAAGAATATATGCGACGACAACTGACGTTGCATTTGAATTTGTCCACAAGCAAGTAACGTGATGAAAGAAACAGAACTGTAAAATGATGTGACCTATCTGCCAACCCAGCATTATATTACACTCAGGGGTGAATGTTAAACTTATAAATGTGCGAGATTTTACTGAGAAAATCTTCCTAGGACGACACAGTGAAACAACTTTCTTTTTTGTTTTAGTTTTGTTTAATGGCATACCGACCTCTGTGGGTTACTTAATGCCAAAAAGATGGAGTTTTAAGGTATTTTTTTAATGTTCAGTTATAGTGAGAAGGTTGATTTAGTCAGATTTTAATGATCATTTTTTGTTCTTATTCTTTTTTTATTTTAAAAAATTGAAAATATCTTCTAATATTGTATTCAAAAATGTTGTGTTGAGAATAATTTTTTTCCTTCGAAAATGTGTTATGATGATTTTTTCTTCAAAAATGTTTATATTTCTATAAAAGTCTATTATATATATATATATATATATATATATATATATATATATATATATATATATAAGTCTATTCTTATGTATATATTTCTATAAAAGTCTATTTTCATTCTTTCATAGTGTTTTGACCCCAGTTTGGGGATTAACTATTTGCCCATAGCTGGGACCCTATCTGGTGCTACCACTCCAGGTCAGGGTGGACTTGGGAACAACAGCAATTAAGAGGTGTTTTCATGCTTCTAACAAACTCTCAATCAGAGGCCTTGTTGCCAGATGCAGTTTGCCGTCATGCCCAGGACCGAAACAATTTTCCTAGCAGAAGAACTAACAGTTGATTTTACAAAATCATTTTTCTTCTTCTACAGTTCGAATTTTTGTTGAATTCGTTGCATTCACTGACATGCAAATACCCTTCTATGTGACGTGTCCCTTCAGGACGTAGGCGATCATGACCCTTCACTTTTCCCATCCCTTGCTGCTTTTAATATCCCTTCTCCTGTTGTCCCACTCTATCCCCGCTCCACCATCCATCTGCTCAAGTCCATCAAGTATGCCGTGTGCTGCTTTTCCCTGTCCCTCTCCCCCTTTATCCGTCTCGTGAGCATCAGGTTCTCCGAACCCTCCTTCCTCATTCTTCTTCATCTATGTGCCCTGTCCCTTCAGGACGTAGGCGATCATGGCTTTCCACGTTTCCCTATCCCTGGTGGCCCTGAGAACGCCTTCTCCTGTTACACCATGCAACCCTCGTCCCATCATCATAAATCTAGACTATAAATGTATAGAAACTAGCATGGCCACAAAATGAGGGATCCGTTTATGTATTGATTATAATATAGAATTGATCCCCCACTTTACATCCAGATTATAATTTCTTATTAACAGTTTGCATATATCTTCTTCTTCTATGTGCCCTGTCCCTTCAGGACGTAGGCGATCATGGCTTTCCACGTTTCCCTATCCTTGGTGGCTCCGAGCACGCCTTTTCCTGTTATACCGTGCAATCCTCGTTCCGTCATCCACCTGATTAGGTCCTTCAAATATGTTATCCGTCGCTTTCCCCTGTCTCTTTTTCCCTCTATCTGGCCTGTTAGTACCAGGTTCTCCAAGCCCTCTTTCCTCATTGCGTGTCCCAGGAACTTCAGCTGTCTCTTCCTAATGCGTAGTATTAATTTCCGTTTTGTTTCCATCATTTCCAAGCCCTCATGCTCGATCCATGATATTCGCAGCATTCTTCTGTAGAATCACATTTCAGCTGCTTCAAATTTTTCCTTCATCTTTGACGACACTGTCCAGCATTCACTGCCATATTGAAGAATTGACATCTTATAGCAATCCAGTACTCTCTTATTTGTTTGTAGCGAAATTGTCCTGTTTATTAATACTCTTCTCAGCTCCTGGAATGCATCCTTGTGCTTTTGGATCTCAAGAATATAAATGTATAGAAACTACTGTGACCACAAAGTGAGGGGTCAGTTTATGTATCTATTGTAATATGGAACTGATCCCCCACTTTATATCCAGCATCCCTCTGTAGAACCACATTTCAGTTGCTTCAAGTTTTTCCTTCATCTTTGATGATATTGTGAAGCATTCACTGCCATATTGAAGGACAGACATCACGTAGCAATCCAGTACTCTCTTCCTTGTTTCTAGCGAAATTGTCCTGTTTCTTAATACTTTACTCAACTTCTGGAATGCTTATTTCGCCAAGCCAATTCGCCTTAGGATCTCTGTGTCACACTTTCCGTCTTCTGTTATAACGTATTTAAATCTTTGTGCCTGCTTGATTCTGGTATCCCCGACCTGTATTTGGCATTTTGGGCTGCCCTTTTTACTGATGACTATGCATTCGGTTTTCGTGCAGTTTATTTCTAGTCCTTTCTTGTTACTTTCTTCTGCTAACTTCTGTAAGAGGTCTTGTAAAGTATCAGCTTCTCTCCCAAACCTCGTCATTGCTCGTGTACTCCGTCCATATTCTCAGCATCCTAGAACCACATTTCGTCGATTGCTTCAAGTCTTTCCTACATCTTTGATGAGATTGTTCAGCATTCGCTGCCATATTGAAGGACAGACATCACATAGCAATCCAGTACCCTTTTCTTTGTTCGCAACGAAATTATCCTTTCTCTCAATACTCTACTCAACTTCTGTAATGCATCCTTGGCTATGCCAATTGGATCTCTCTTTCGCACTTTCCGCCCCCTGTTAAAACACTTCCCAGGTATTTAAATTTCTGTACCGGTTTGATTTTCGTATCACTAACTTGTAGTTGGCATTTTGGTCTCCTCTTTAAACTGAATACCTTTCATTCAGTTTTCTTGTAGTTTATTTGTAGTCCTTTAATCCATCGCTTCTCCCACCAGCTATGGGTTAAATAGCAGAACAGATTGAGTTCTATAGCTTTGGTTGGCAACCAGTTTTCCGCAAAATGTAATGTAACCTACTGCGAGAAAGTGATGTCTCTTTCGAGACATGATCGCCCAAACGTGTATCACGTATGACATTTAACTGATATAGCAGTGAGGGCTGGACAATTTTATCACGGATGAAGTAAAAACTTGAGGCAAAATATTGTTGTTCTACAGAAGGATGTTGAGAATGCCATCGACTGAACATGGGAGCAATGACGAAGTTTTAGTGAAAATGGAAACAAAAAGAACCTTATACTGAGCCACAGTAGAAATTTCAAAGGTACATAATGATGAAAAGGTGGATTGTTTAATTTGATAATCACATGACATATTGAAGGCAAGAGGGACTGGTGAAAACGGGCATAATCTACCTAACGAGCTTGTGTAAATGGTTGTCGGGACAGGGGTTGAGAAAAAAGAAAACAACATTTTCTAAGAGTTACAATGGGCAGGAAACTGTGAAGAGCCATGATCGTCTTCGTTCTGAAGAGACACGACACACACACAAAAAAACAAAACAGCAGAATTAGCCTGTGCAACTGGTTGGTAGAACAGGGATTAGGAGAGATATTGAAAAGACTACATTTATTAAAAGCTAGAAAGAACAGGAAATTGTGGAGAGCCATGATCGGCTACGTCCTGAAAAAAAAACGCAGCACAAAAAAGCAGAAGAAAGAGCCTGTGTAAATGGTTGGGGGAACAGTTATTAAAAGGCGAAAAGACAAAATTTACTTTGAGCAAGAAAGGATAGGAAATCGTGGAGAGCCATGATAGCCTAGGTCCCAAAGAAACCTGGCACAATAAAACAGTAGAACGAGCCTGTATAAATGGTTGGGAGAACAATGATTAAAAGGTGAAAAGTCAAAATTTACTAAAAGCTAGGAAGGACAGGAAATTGTGGAGATCCATGATCGGCTACGTCCTGAAGAAACGCAGCACAAAAAAGCAGCAGAAAGAGCCTGTGTAAATGGTTGGGAGGACAGTGATTAGAAGGAAAAAATAAAATTCACTATGAGCTAGAAGGGACAGGAAATTGTGGAGAACCATAATCGCCTACGTCCTGGAGAGACAATCTCTTTAATCCGTGCGTTTTATTAGCATTATCGCCTTGTTTGGGGTGATTTGATTTTTAAAAAAAGTGGCGAAATTGTACCCATTGCTGACTTGCTAGGTTTATAGCACCTGATATTCGCCAGTGGTCACCCATCCTAACTTAAATAGCAACTATGCATGCTTAACTCCTTTGATCGGACGGGAAGCGGTGTTTCAATATGATATGTCTGTAAGCTGACTTCTTCCTGATAAATGAAATAAAGACAATATGTAAAAGTTAAGATAATAGACATGATACAAATATATCAGAATGGTATAAGCTATAATTGTGCGACATTCTAGAAAGAATCGTCAGCTAAAAGAATGATAAGTTCTTTGAAAGGAGGTAATGCGCCAGAAATATTTCCACCCGTCTGAGCAGACGAAAATGTGCGGACAAATGTCAGCGTCGTCACCCCAGAGAGTTGCGTTCGTATCATTTTGCAGAATTTCCAGTCAAACGTACATGGTGCGTCAAATAACTTTTATTTTTAGGTAACAATACAGAAATTATTTTTCTACTCTTTTTTGATGGGGTTTTGCACCGACATTATAACGAACACCCGGGGTAGGGGAAGATGGGAAAATGTCATGGCCACTAAGGAAATATGAGGAAAGTTTTTAAGGGAAAGCGGGATCTGGTGTAATGTCAACGGAATCGATCCGCCATTTTGGTTCACACATGGATGATTATTTGCTGGGGTAAGAGGAAGATCAGATAAAGGATGCCGCTAAGATTTGAGTTTGTGCTGCGCCCAAGCTCATCCCAATCAGTTTTGCGATTTATATTCTGAAAAATAAATAAATGAATAAATAAACAAACAAAAAATAAGAAGAAGAAGAAAGAAAGAAAGAAAGAAAGAAAGAAAGAAAGAAAGAAAAACTTACAAATGCAAATTATTTCTCGGAGTGAACACCTCGATTCCACAGAAAGAAACCTCCATTTGCATTTTCGATCTAATTTTAGCCTTGAAACAGAAGAAAAAAATTAATCCAAAATATTACAATATTCTTTCAAGAAAATCTTTACCCAACTGAATTACTAGTAGGTTGTCAATACTTTCTACGGTAGACTGGTTGCCAATCAAGGCTATAGAGCCCAATCTTTTCTGTTATTTAACCCATATCTTGCAGGAAATTGCCGTTTCTTTCTGTTGAAGACTGGTTACCAACCAAGGCTATAGAACCCAGCTAGAGGGAAAAAGGTATTGATTCATACCTTTCTACGGTAGACTGGTTGCCAATCAAGGCTATAGAACCCAATCGTTTCTGTTATTTAACCCATATCTTGCAGGAAATTGCCGTTTCTTTCTGTTGAAGACTGGTTACCAACCAAGGCTATAGAACCCAGCTGGAGGGAAAAAGATATTGATTCATACCTTTTGCCAAGCGTGCATAAGTGATTGTAACGAACAGGAATTCGAACTCGTCACTCCGAGTTCTCATTCGAGCTGATATCCATTGTAGGGTTCTATGATCTACCTTGTCACATAGAGAAGAAGTGAAAGATAGACTATAGTTCTCCGACAAACAGTATTGTTTCCGCTTCACCAGGTCTACTGCTGATATGCCAACGACCATCACTGAGTATATATACTAGGCTCTCGATAAAAACGGCGAAGCTCGAACTGTTGCCCTGGATATCTCTAAAGCGTTTGACAGAGTCTGATGCTGGCTTTCTATGCAAGCTACGGGGGCTATGGTATAACTGGATGATTGTTTGGTCTAATCTAGTCGTTCCTTTCAAATCGCGTAATGAAGGTAGTATTGAACGGACATGACTTCAGATACTATCATACGAACCTGGGTGTCCATCAAGACTCTATTTTTGGTCTTACACTTTTTCTGATCTGCATCAACTATCTCCCAAGTGAGCATCTACATCACCATTTACTCCCGCCTCGATCAGAAATCCGCTGAGGCTGACAAAGCGAACCTCGCTGCTGAGCTTGAAAAGGACCTCTACTATGTGGCGAACTTAGACAAGAAATGGCTCGTGAATTTTAATGCTTCCAAAACGAAGTTGCTGTCTGTTAACCACCATAGACAATCGGTCCTACGTCCCATTAGAATGAACCAGACTAGTCTCTCTGAAAGCAAAACACTGTGCCTCCTCGGCCTAACACTCTCAGTCGATCTCAAGTGGAATGACTACATCGAATCTATAGCTAAATCTGCTGCTAGAAAGGTCGGTTCACTGTGTAGCGCCAGAAAGTTTTTCCCGTTTGAATCCATCCTGCACATATGTAAATCTACCATCCGCCCATGCATTGAATACTGCTGTCAGACCTGGTTGGGTGCCCCTTGCGATTCATCTCGGACTTCTTAACAAAATCCAACGGAGAATCTGCAATGTGCTCGATCCCGACATGGTAGTTCAGCTTCAGTCACTTTTTCACTGACGTAATATGGCTTCCCTCTGTCTCTTCTACAAATACTTTCACGACTTCTGCTCCGATGAACTTAGCTCCCTGGTTCCCCCCCCCTGCATGATTTTACTCGAGCTACTAGACTAGCAACTAGGTCCCACCCTTTTACAGTGAAACCAATAAAATGTAGCCGCAACTTATACTCTATCAGCGTCTTTTCTCGATCTTCACGCCTGTAGAATTCCTTTCTGTTTACTTGCTTCCATTACAGCTACAGCCTCCAAGAATTTAAGTGTTAGGTCAATTGCCATTTATCTCGCATCCTTTCTCTGACAACCCTTGTATCATGTTCTTTTCCCCGTCTATTCTACTCTTATGCAGCTCTCTTCACTCCACCTTTCTTATCCTTCTGACACACCCTATAACTTATTCCTCTTTTCCAACACTCTCCTCTTATGTAACCCCCTGCGCACCAGTGGCAGTACTACCTTGCTTGGGGTGAAATGATTATAAAAAAAAAAAAGACCTGCATTGGTGACACAGTGGTCCTAAAAAGCCAACGGCGTTTTGTTTCTCGGTAGAAGGGTCTCCTCATAACTGTTAATTTATCTATGTTCGATAGGATCGAAACAGGAGACACGCCAAAGAAACAAAGTGCAAACGCTGACTTCCCTTGACTTTCGGGCTAACTGGCCAAATGAGAGTTCGCAGTAACTGACCTATGCAGCTGGACAAAAGTTAATCGTGTCACTGACCGTTGGTGAAAGTTGTCTGAGGTCAGGACAGAGCGCTGACAACTCCACTGCAATTAATAACAAATGCATACAAACAGCCGAATAGATATGTACACCCTTGTGCAAATTAATTGAAACAAAAGAAATAATGTCTTCCTAGGATCTTTCACATTTTCACTGATCACGTATACGTCATCTTTGGGCCTTGCTTTTCTCTTCCGACCGAATTTTCCTTTTTTTGGGGACTGAGATAGATAGATAGATAGATAGATAGATAGATAGATAGATAGATATGAAATTATATTAGATAGATAGATAGATAGATAGATAGATAGATAGATAGATATAGAAATTATATTAGATAGATAGATAGATAGATAGATAGATAGATAGATAGATAGATATGAAATTATATTAGATAGATAGATAGATAGATAGATAGATAGATAGATAGATAGATAGATAGATAGATAGATAGATAGATAGATAGATAAACGTGCTGGTCAATTAATTGGACCTCCTCGGCCAATGTATTTCTCAGGAAATATTTTATCAAGACACTCACGGACTTCTCTTGAATCATATGCAGGGCTCCCATTCTCTTGGAACCGTTTCACAAACCTATTCCATCTACTGTTCACCTGTTTTGGATTACGATATATATATATATATATATATATATATATATATATACTAGCAGTATAGCTCGGCGTTGCTCGGATGTAATGAAAGCTTTAAAACTAATCAATGGTTCTGGAGCTCAGACTCTTTGGGCGTTGGTACGATAGACTAAAAAGCAATAGTTGTTTCCAGTTAAAGCCAAACCGTAGACTGAAAGAAAAATGAATGGATGTAAGTCAAATTTTGATTTCCTGGTATCGATATCAAATAAGTTTTTTTCATCATAAACTGAATTTTGAAGGCTAAATAAGTCCTCTGAGTAAATGGTATCATGGCTGAGACTAAGAACTACAATTATACCTACTTAGAGCCAAACCCGAAGCAAAAACTAAAATAAAAGGGCTGAAAAAATACAGACAGACAAACGGACACACACACAAGCATCTTGCCTTATATATATATATATATATATATATATATATATATATATATATATATATATATATTATCGATTTTCTGCACTATTGTAAGAACTGCAACCTTGAAACTTTGGAATATCGTTTCTTATGTCTTTGTCTATGAGTGTATCAAATTTGATTAAAATCAGACCACTCCTTCTATAACCCGATTTTTTCGATTATCGATTTTTGATATTTATCGGGGGTACCTCGACACAAAACCTAGCTACGAACACTCGCAGACGCTTATAGTACAACTGTGTAAATTTTCAAGAAAATCGGTTCAGCCGTTTCGGAGTCTATAGGTAACGGACACACACACACTGACACACACAAAGTTCCATTTATAAATAAGTTTAGAGTTAGATTCTGAGATATATATATATATATATATATATATATATATATATATTGTTTATATATTGTATATATATTAGATAGATAGATAGATAGATAGATAGATAGATAGATAGATAGATAGATATGAACAGACTGAGATAGATAGATAGATAGATAGATAGATAGATAGATAGATAGATAGATAGATAGATATGAACAGACTGAGATAGATAGATAGATAGATAGATAGATAGATAGATAGATAGATATATAGATAGATAGATAGATAGAAACAGACTGAGATAGATAGATAGGTATGAACAGACTGAGATAGATAGATAGATAGATAGATAGATAGATAGATAGATAGATAGATAGATAGATATGAACAGACTGAGATAGATAGATAGATAGATAGATAGATAGATAGATAGATAGATAGATATCTTTAAAGTGGCTTATATAGTTGATTTTCTAAGCGCCGCACAAAGCCGAAATTATGGGTCACCCAGTGAGAATCGAACTCATTACTCAGTTGTAATGGTTCTAATGGTCCTAGCGACACAAGATTGCTAACCATTGCACCACCTCGAGGTGCCCCTGAAGTGGCTAATATAATCACCGAAGTAAAAGCAAAATATCCTATTTTTACGGTTTGCACTTTGCGCCGTGTTCAGTAAAGTACCACGCCCCTCGAAAGACCTGGTACGTTTGGCTTATTATTTAATGGATTTTTTTGCTTTATTCCATCTCAGGAAATCTAATCAAAATGCCAATGAACTTTAAGCAAATGATGTTTCAATGTGATTCACCGTATCTTCGAAATAACCGCCCGCTCATTTTTCTAATGTCAATGAGCATCTTTGTTGTGGATTCGCCCTGAGGAGAACTCATAAAATGTCTAACTTTTGCTCACAAATATATTCTGGATTCCAGCATTTCCTTGAGTGAAAAAGGACGCAGTATGATTTGGAAAAGTAATCAATAATGGAGTTTTATGATAATATAATCTTCTTCGTGGCTCTCCACATTTTCTTTTTAGCTCTCAGCAAATTTTACATTTTTGCTATCCAGACTGTCTGCTTTCTATGCTATTTATCTCGCGGTTGCAAGAAAATGGACGAAACAGAATCGAGGGGAAATTGAACTCAACAAGCCGATTTCACGTGGGCGATTATGGCTTTCCACAAGTTCCTGTTCTCTGTACCTGTTAATAAATTTTGTTTTCTTGTTATCTACCTAAAACATTGCACCGTCATTCATTTAGTCAAGCTTATTCT
>JBBBDQ010001394.1:552500-687500 GCA_037127315.1 Ascarosepion bandense | reverse complement strand
GTTAATTAATGTCATGTATGCAAAAGCCTTTTATAAAGTATGTCACAAAGAACTTAGTGAGTTCATTTTGTTTAGAGACATATCAATACCACTAGGGGTTCTTTAACCACGAAATCTAAATATTTTGAAAGATTTCATGGCTTCAACTAAATATTTTGAACGAAATTATACACTACCGGCCATAATTAATAGGCTACCCCATGTTTTTTTTTTAAATGTTGTATTTAATACTATTTTTAGTATTTATTGCTAAGTGGATAATTCTAAATGAAAATAGAATGGTTCTTTTATTATTATTACTACGCAAAATTTTACAAGGTAAGGAAGCAAAGATGAGCTCGTCCGAATCATCCTAAATTTTCTTCATTCTTTCATTGATGAAACTACAAATATAGGTAATTATTAAATATTTATAAATTCATTTGATGCACATGTTATTGTGCAGTATTAACAAAAGAACCATTCTATTTTTTATTTAGAATTATCCACTTGGCAATAAATACTAAAAAATAGTATGAAATACATCATTTTTTTAAACACTGGGGTGGCCTAATAATTATGGCCGGTAGTGTATGTCCTTAAATAAATAAACTTTTACTATAAAAATGTATTTTTATATTTTCATTTGTGGTTTATTGAATATCGGCTTGGAATGAAAAATCAGAGATCCGAATTTGAATTCCAGTTGAATTCGGTGCATTCACTTACGCACAAATACCATTGGGAAAGGTATGAATCAATAGCTTCTCCCTCCAGCTATGGGTTAAATAGCAGATTGAATTCTATAAGATTGAATTCTATAAACTTTGTTAGCAGTCAATCTACCGCAGAAACCAATGGCAAACTACAGCGGGAAAATCTTCTGCCCAATCAGTTATGTCTCTTTCGAGACATGATCGCCCAAACGTGTATCACGTGTGGCACTTAACTACAGACTTTCACACTTTGGTTTTTGTTAAGATGGTCACTATTTGCTCATAGATGAGAACTTAATAAGTGCTACCACTACAGGTTAGGATGGACCTGAGAACAACAACAATTAAGAGGTTGTTAGACGCTCTTCGAAACTTCCAATCAGAGACCTTGCTGCCGGATGCAGTTTATCGTCATACCCAGGACTATTACAAAGAACTGTTATGTAATGGATATTTGGGATAAATAAATCAATAGAAATAAAGAATATATGAATAAAGGATTTCTGATTCGGATGTTTCAGGAGAAATCTAGTCCTTCTGAGCAGACCCTGGGTGGCTTTAGAAACATCTCGCTGCAGAAGCGGAAGTGTTCCCCTACATAGAAATCATGAAATAAAGGAGAGGGTTTTGGGACGAAAAGCGGGGGAGCGGAAGAATTAGCCGAGAGAGTTGCGAGCAATAACTGGACGCATTTCTTACTCTCTCACTTTCTCTTTTCTCTCTTCATCCAACGAACGAAAGAACATCACATAGAGCAACGAGTCGTCTGTTTGGCTCCGTCAAAAATTCAGATGACATGAATTACCTCTGTAACTCTCTCTCTCTCTCTCTCTCTCTCTCTCTCTCTCTCTCTCTCTCTCATACACACACACACAGACACACACACACAAACACCAATGCTTTCTTCCTTCTTTAAGGCTGTCAAGCTGTGCGTTAAATATCAGGTCAGATTAGTATGGAGAGACATCTCAATCACGGCTAAGAAAGCAACTATCGGATTAATGAAATGCTTAGACCTTTTCTCGTTCAAAGGTAGAACGCAACGATTAGAAAGTAAGAAGGTTATTTACACTATTTCCATATTTTGGACTGTAGTTCTAATATTTATTGACACGTTCACGACGTTACGTCCATTATACGCTCCGGTCTTAATCATGATATGTATATATTTCTCTGCGTTGTTGTGCAGTGGATATCGACACGGAACGACAAGCCGAGTTCGAATTCCAGTTGAATTCCTTGCATCCACTTACGCACAAATACTCTTGGGAAAGGTATTAATCCGTCTCTTCCCCCCAGTTAGGGATTAAATAATAGAACAGATGAGGTTCTATAGCCTTGGCTGGCAATCAGTCTACGGTAGAAAGCAATGGCAACCAAATGCGGGAGAATCTTCTGCCCTGTCAGTCGTATCTCCTTCGAGACATGATCACCCAAGAGTGTACCACTTATGGCATTTAACTGACTGACCTTAGAAAAATCGAAATGTAGTAGAGTGGGGTTAATATATCATAAATACTGGAAGGATGCGAGGTACTAGCACCGGCCCTGGTCATAACAATATTATCAAGGTATCTTTTGTCAATATTTTATACACTGTTTTATTTTGCAGCAATAAAATCAAATGTTATTATTATAATTCTCTTTTTCTTACCAATTTCATAGATGGTTGTTAATTCGTCACGTACTGCGCTTATGACCAATATAATTCGGCAGCGAAAAATCACAGGATGAATGACACTGAAATCCGAAGTCACATTGGGATAGCGAAAACGGTCTTTCAAAATGTAGGCAAATAAAATTAGAAACTAAAAACAGCGTACTGATATTAGTCCTTCTAAATGCGGAACAATCTCCTCACGGATAAAGAAGAGACTTGAGGCAACAGAAATGTGGTTCTACAGGAGGATGCTGAGAATGGTCGAACATGTGAGGAACGACGATGTTTGAGAGAAAATGGGAACAAAAAGGAACATTATACTTTGAATCAGAAAAAGACAGTTGAAATTTCTAGGATACGTAATGATAAAAAGGATAATTTGATAATCACAGAACAGATTGTCAGAGGAAAACAACACATAGCCGACTTCGTGATCTTCAGTAAACGGATTGTCTAGGATAGATAACAAAAAGACAAAAGTTATTAGAGCTACAAAGGACAAGAAAATATGGAGATACGATCGCTAACGCGCTGAAGACACATAGATGAAGAGACTACTGCCTTTGGCTTGAGGAATTTATTATCTCGAATAAGCTTCCTTATCTCAATTGCTGGAGTCACAATATCTGGAGACAGACTGAGGAGTCTGTTTTGCAGTTGATCACCCATAAATAAATTAGAAATTGTTCTGTTAATGGCCTTCATAACTAAATTGCTACATTATTCAAATAAAGCAATTTTCCACTTTGATTGGTGACTATCTACGCGTTTCGATCACAGTTTGCAGTAAAAGAGAACCCAAAAAAACATGACCAGAGAAAGCAAACACTATTGACGTTTTTAATAATAAATAATACACAATCTAAGAAATATTAATTAACGAATACTTTATAAATTACGTTATCTGTCCGCGTGTTCATGTCCCTATGTTAATGTCTATCTCTCTGTTTCTCTTTTTTTCTATATGTATATATAGTTATGAGAAAGAGTTACAGGTTATAGGGGATGGCAGGAAGTGGGTAAAAAAAGTATGACTGTGGCCATAAAGTGAAGGAGCAGTCTATATAGTGATTGTAATGTAGAATTGATCCCCCACTTTATAATCACACTATAATAGTATAGACTTTTATTTATAATCATATCGCCAAAAGCAAGGCATTATACTGCCACTGTTTTACAGAGGATTACATAGGCGGAAAGTTATGAGAAAGAGTGACAGGTTATAAGGGATGACAGGAAGTGGGTAAAAAAAAGGATGACTGTGGCCATAATGTGAGGGAGCAGTCTATATATTGGTTGTAATGTAGAATTGATCCCCCACTTTATAATCACACTATAATAGTATAAACTTTTATTCATAATCATATTGCCCTAAGCAAGGCATTTTATTGCCACTGTTTTGCAGGGGTTTACATAGGCGGAAAGTTATGAGAAAGAGTGACAGGTTATAGGGGGTGTCAGGAAGAGGGTAAGAGAAGGATGAGAATACTGATGAGAGTGGAGTGGACAGAGAAAGGAGCATAAGAGAGAGGATGTAGGTTAGTGAGATAGGAGATTACTATTGACTTTACATTTAAATTCTTGAAGATTGTAGCTGTCAGGGAAGCAAATAAATGGAAGGGAATTCTATAGGTGAGAAGTGCGAGAAAAGAAGCTACTAGAGTAGAATTTGTGTTTACATTTTATTGGTTTCACAGTAAAATGGTGGGACATAGTTGCTAATCTTGTGGCTTAAGTATATTCATATATAGAGGGTACCAGTGAACTAAGTTCATCGGAGCAGAAGCCGTGAAAGTATTTGTAGAAGAGACACAGGGAAGCCACATTGCACCGGTGAGAAAGTGACTGTATCTGAGCTGCCAAATCGGGATCGATCACATGACAGATTCTTCGTTAGATTTTATCAAGGACCCCTAAGGATATTAAGTAAATGTAGTTTAATCATTTATATCTAACAGCAAATGACCAAAAGTCTTTTTTCTTATTCATTCCTTTTGTAACCTTTAGAAATAAAACAATTGTTTTGTTGATGTTTTTTAGAAATTGTTCGCCATTTGAATAAAACCTTTTTTCCGCCTTGGTATTGGCAACCATTTTAGCATTTCAATCACAGCTTAAGAATAAAATGATGTAAAAAAAAAGTCATGTATGAATAGAAATAAGCAATATTGACATTTTTAGTTGTGTATTTTGAAAATCTAACAAATACAAATTGTAACATGCCAAATGTGAAATAAATGACTATTAAAATATTGAAAATTATCGAACATTTTTACTAAATGTTAACCCAAAACAAGGACCAAGAGACACTCAAGATAGGAAGCTACTAAATGTGATTATTGTATTTACTAGCCTTCCCACGCAAGGCCGGATGTGACACATGGTCATTTTATAGTGGGTATTCCCGGCCATATAGCCGGGCCAAAAAATATCTGTCTATTTTTGCCGAGTCGTGGTTCTACCCTTCGGCGGAACCACGACTGGGTTTGTGCTCTCGGCTCGGAAGCAGAGAGCGCCTTCTACCCGAAGGAAGAGAGCTGACAGTGTCATAGCGTCGCCAGGCGAGACGTAAGGGAAAGGTCTAATTGCAGATTATGACGATATGTAGGGTTAGATGACGGTTGGTCCCTGATTTGAATACGTTAACCTTAGAGTGATCACGGAATCGATCTATCTCAATAGTTCTGGGGAAAAAAAATCCGTCAGTGTTGAACTTTTTTTAAAGATTGTTTCCATAATAAATTCACCATTTACCCTTTAGGGGAATGACTCAGATCAAAATGTTTATAGTTTTCTATCTACTTTCTAGTATAAGATATGCATGAATAACAAGCTGTGTAATGTGAAGCCCTAAACCCTAAGGGCGAGGGTCTCAGTTACTGGTTTTGGTGGAACAAGTTTACTGAGCTGAGAAAGAGACAAGGTTACTAATTTACAGTGCATCCAGAGAATATGGAGGATGCACATTCCATTAGTTTGGTTCATTGGAAAAGGATAACATTTATCAAGATTTTTTTCACACTCATAATTAAACTTTAATTCTCATGTTTACAAATTAATGTCAAATGTCATCTAGAAAGCTTAGGCTTTTCAAATATGCTATAGCTTGCAACTAAATTTTGGCTGGAGATATATATGTATTGACAAGATTTAGACAACTAATTAGATTCATTGAAATTAATTAGATTTCTTTGCCCTATGTTGAAAAATAAGATGAACCCAGTGGGAATTGAACCTATTACAGTAGAAATGGCTTGTATAAAGAGTATAATATGAAAATGTATAATATTAGGGTGTATTATATAATATGAGGGGGTATAATATTTGTATGTACAATGAAGGGTGTAGCAGAAATACCTCCCATCAAGGCAATCCTTGGCAGCCATGTGACTGAGGAATAGTAGGGCAGTATGGGCTCTGTAAACATGGTTACCAACCCTCCACGGGAAGAACAAATCTGAATTCAAAA
Source organism: Ascarosepion bandense (assembly GCA_037127315.1). Lineage (NCBI taxonomy): Eukaryota > Metazoa > Mollusca > Cephalopoda > Sepiida > Sepiidae > Ascarosepion > Ascarosepion bandense. The sequence continues at coordinate 681,676 of JBBBDQ010001394.1, read as the reverse complement.
CCTCTATGTGTTAAATAGTAGGGAAGTATGGGCCCTGTAGCTATGGTTAGCAACCCGCCAGGGAAAGGACAACTTTAATTTCAAAACATCTATGGATTAAATAGTAAGGCAGTATAGGCACTGTAACCATTGTTAGCAACCCACCAGGGGAAGAAATACTCAGAATTCCAAACCCATACGTGTTAAATAGTAGGTCAGCACAGGCTCTGTAGCCATGGTTAGCAACCATCCAGGGGAAGAATGTGACTGGGAGCAGTCATATGGTAACCTAAATTACTACTAAATAACAATTACTGAGAACATTTTTAGCAAGGAACTTGTTAACCCTCTAGGGCCATTCGTATCATATTTGATACAGTATGAAAACAAGCCTTGAAAGAAATATTTTCCTGAAAAATTTTTTAAGAGAAATATTTTATAAATTTCAAATGAAAGCAGTACTGACTGCTCAGTCAATGAATACCAAATGTTTCCTTATAGGGAAATACCAAATGTTTCCTTATAGGGAAATACTGTATCAAATATGATACGAATGGCACTAGAGGGTTAATAATATCCAGAAATTAGTTAATTACGAACAATATATATTAGGAAGCATCTTACAATTATTGACTTATTTCCATAAATGCAAATATACAAAAATACCATAAAATAACTAAATGCACTAAAATCACTTTATTGACCATAAATTAAACAGTTTTAGATAATATTGCAAAAATAATGAGTTAATTTGTTTATGCTAATTGATTACAGAAAATATAATTTCATAATACAATCAGAAAGCAATTTCAGTATTTTCAATTTGTTAACTTTTCTTAGACCTCACGACCACGAATGACCAACAGTCTTAACGAAGTCAAATCAAGCCTATATAAGACAATTTTCGATTCATCATAATAACCATATCTGCTCTGAAATGTATCGTAATGTCCACAAATATAAATATTTGGTCATTTGTTGGTCGTTCGTTGTTTAAGACGCACCAGATCAATTGGTGGCTCCTCCTATATGGATAGGGGTCGCAGGTTTGAATCCAGCCGAATGACACACACATTCGTAATAAAAATTTGACGTAAATAATCAGGCCAGTAAATATAAATATATTTACTTAAATACGAGTATAGGATGTGCGTAATAGTCCAGTGGATATCGGCTCGGAACGAGAAATCGGGGAGCCGAGTTCGAATTCCAGTTGAATTCATTGAATTCACTTACGCGCAAATACCCTTGGGAAAGGTATTAATCCGTCTCTTCTTTCCACTTATGGGTTAAATAACAGGATAGATTGGGTTTTATAGCCTTGGCTGGCAACCAGTCTACCGTAGAAAGCAATGGCAACCTACTGCGGGATAATCTTCTGCCCAGTCAGTCATGTCACTTTCGAGACATGATCGCCCAAGCGTGTTTCACGTATGGCACTTAACTGACTGACTGATCGATCAAAAATGTTGTTCAAACAAATCATTTCAATTTGTTGGTTGTTTGAAAACCATTCAGTTAATCTTCGTTATATATATATATATATATATATATATATATATATTGCTCTAAAAAGAAAAGACGTCATACTTATCCCAAAACCCGAGGAACCTTTCGGCCAACACTTTTTCAAGGGGCTTCGTTGGCAAAAATTATGAAAAGGGCTGAACGAAGACAATTACTCACAGTACTGGGAGAAAGTGGAATACGTTTAAAAATAAAATTTAATGAAAATTAAAATGTGAGGGGGGTTGTAAATTTGATTCCACAAGAGTGATTTAAAAAAGAAAAAGTTTCACTCACAGACTCTCCAGTAACTGCAAGGAGCGAAGTATATATATATATATGCGTGTGTGAGGTGGGGTGCGTGTAAATTTGTTGAAAAGGGTTTGACAACTAGTTGGATTCGTTGAACTTACGTTACATTATCCCAAGATAAAAAAATAATAGGAACCCAGGACGAATTGCACCTATTTCAACTGGGAATGGTTGCATTAAGAATGTAATATGAAGATGTATAATATTAGAGTGTATAATAGAATATGAGGGGATATAATATAACATTTAGATGTATAATAAAGGGTTCGGCAAAAATATTTCCCATATATACGTTCCAGAAATACCTATAACTACCTTACCATTATGTGGAAGGTACATATGCCATATTTTACATAATATGAAGGCGTATTTTACATAATATTAGCGTGCTTAACATAATATTTTGGGGTATAATATGAAAATGCATAATATTATATAAAGGGGTATAATAAAATATTATGTGCATAATATATGAAGTTGTATAATATTAGGTTATGTAATATAATATGACGATATAAAAAATATGTGTATTTATAATATTAGGTTATGTAGTATAAAATGACGTTGCATAATATAATATGGAGTTGAATAATATAATATTAGGTTATGTAATGTAATATGACGATAAAAATATATGAAGGTGTGTATTTATAATATTAGGTTATGTAGTATAATATGACGGTGGATAATATAACATGAAGGTGTATAATATATTATGTTATATAATATAATATGACGATAAATAGATATATATGTGCGTATTTATAATATTAGGTTATGTAGTATAATATGACGGTGCATAGTATAATATGAAGGTGCATAAAATAATATCAGGTTATGTAATATAATATAACGATATAAAAAATATGAAGGTGTGTATTTATAATATTAGGTTATGTAGTATAATATGACGTTGCATAATATAATGTGAAGGTGTATAATATAATATTAGGTTATGTAATATAATATGACGATATAAAAATTATGAAGGTGTGTATTTATAATATTAGATTAAGTAGTATAATATGACGGTGCATAATATAATATGAAGGTGTATAATATAATATTAGGTTATGTAATATAATATGAATTCCGAGTTGTTCTTCCCCTAAACTGTTGCTAGCCATGGCTACAGAGCACATACTGCCATACTATTTAACACATGGAGGTTTTGAATTCAGAGTTTTTCTTCCCTTGGAGTGTTGCTAACCATGGCTACAGAGCCCATACTGAATGCATAGAGGTTTTGAATTCAGAGATGATCTTTCACTGGAGGGTTGCTAACCAAGGCTATAAAGCACATATTGCCCAATTATTTGACACATAGAGGTTTCGAAATCCGGAGGTTTTGAATTCAGAATTTTCCTTCCCTTGGAGGGTTGCTAACCATGGCTACAGAGCCTATGCTGACATACTATTTAACACTATCGGTTTTGAATTCAGAATTGTTCTTCCCTTGGGGGAGTGCTTACCATGGCAATGGACCCTCTAGTGTCCTACTATTTAATACATAGATGTTTTGAAATCAAAGTTGTCCTTCCCCTGGCGGGTTGCTAACCATGGCTACAGAGCCCGTACTTCCCTACTATTTAACACATAGAGGTTTTGAATTCAGAATTGTTTTTTACCTGGAGGGTTGCTAACCACTGCTACAGAGCCCGTGCTGCCATACTATTTAATACATAGAGGTTTTGATTTCAGAGTCGTCTTTCCCTAATTGCTAATTATGGTTACAAAGCCCATACTGCCTTACTATTTAATACATATAAGTTTTGAATTCAGATTTGTTCCCCCACTGGAGGGTTGCTAACCATGGCTACAAAGCCCATACTGCATTACTATTTAACGTATATAGGTTTTGAATTCCGTGATGTTTTTCCCTGGAGGGTTGCTAACCATGGCTACAGAGCCTATACTGCCCTACTATTTAACACGTATGTGTCTTGAATTCAGAATTGTTCTTCCCCTTAAGGGTTGCCTACTATGGCTCCAGAGCTGATACTGCCCTACTATTTAATATACAGAGGTTTTGAATTCAGACTTGTCCTTCCTCTGGAGAGTTGCTAATTATGGCTACAGAGCCCATACTACCCGACTATTTAACACATAGAGGTTTTAAATTCAGAATTGTTCTTCCCCTGGAGAACAATGACTACAAAGCATATAGTGCCCTACTATTTAACACATAGAGGTTTTGAATTCCGTGTTTTTCTTTTTTGTGGGGGTTGCTAACAATGGCCACAGAGCCCATATTGCCCTACTACTTAACACATAGAGGTTTTGAATTTAGAGCTCATCTTTTTTTAGACTGCTTGCTACAGAGCCTAGACTGCACTATTATTTAACATATAGAGATTGTGAATTCAGAGTTGTCCTTCCCTTTGACTGGTTCGTAACCATGGCCAAAGTGCCAATACTGCCCTTTTATTAACACATAGATGTTTTGAATTTAGAAGTCATCTTCTCCTACACTGGTTGACAACCATGGTTACATAGCGTAGACTGTCCTATTATTTAGTACATAGAAGTTTTGAATTCAGAGTTGACGTTCTTCTGGACTTTTTGCCAACCATGCCTACAGAGCTCTTACTACCCTAATTTTTAACGCAAAACGTTCTGAATTCAGTGATGTTCTTTTCCTAGTTCGGTTGCCGCTCAAGTCTGTCTTTCGTAGCTGTGGGAAAGGAGTTGTATTCATACCTTTCCCAAACGTATTGGCAAATAAATGAACTCGACTGGAATCAATCCGAGCTGCGATCCAATACTCCAACATGCCTCCAGTTTGTGACTTTCATCATTAGAAATGAATTCATAGTTGTCATTCCCCTAAACTGGGAATGGCTATAGAGCCGAAATTACCCATTTAACCCTTAGAGGTCTTGAATTCGAATGGAATTCGAACTCTGTTTCCTGATTCCTCAATCCGAGCTGATCTATTACTCCAATTTATTAGTTTCTTAAGCTAAATAATAATTAAGGATTTTAACCGCATAAATCAGTATTCCACTTCTTCATGTGCCGTGTCCCTCACAGACATAGACGATCATAAACTTCCACTTAGCCTTGTCTTTTGTTGCGCCCAATATTTTTCCTTATGGTATCTCTCCCAAACCCACTTCGCTACCCATTTGCCCAGGCCTATCAAATAGGTCTCACGTTTTTCCCCCGTCTCTCTCTCTCTCTCTCTCCCTCTCTCTCTCTCTCTCTCTCCTATTCGTCCTGTGAATATTAGATTCTCCAGGCTCTCTTTCCTCATTATGTATCCCAGGAACTTCATCAATCTCCTCCTATACACCTTCACATTATATTATAACCTTAATATCATATTATACACCTTTATATTATATTATACATTTTCATATTATACACCAAAATATTATATTAAACACCCTAATATTATATTATACGCCTTCATATTATGTAAAGTGTGTCAGACTTACCTTCCACATAATGGTAAGGCAGTTATAGGTATTTCTGGAAGGTATATATGAGAAGTATTTTTGCCGCACCCTTTCTTATACATGTAAATATTATATTATATCCCCTCATATTCTATTATACATCCTAATATTATACATCTTCATATTATACTAGCAGTATAGCCCGGCGTTGCTCGGGTGTAATGAAAGCTTTAAAACTAATCCATGGTCCTGGAGCTCTGACTCTTTGGACGTTGGTACGAAAGACTAAAAAGCAATAGTTATTTCCAGTTAAAGCGAAGACGTAGACTGAAAGAAAAAATGAATGGATGTAAGTCAAATTTTGATTTCCTGCTATCGATATCAAATAAGTTTTTTTCGTCGTAAACTGAATTTTGAAGGCTAAATATGTCCTCTGAGTAAATTGTATCATGGCTGAGACTAAGAACTACAATTATACCTACTTAGAGCCAAATCCGAAACAAAAACTGAAATAAAAGGGATGAAAAAAATGCAGACATACAGGCAGATAAACAGACACACACACAAACATCTTGCCTTTTATATATATATATTATCGATTTTCCACACTATTGTAAGAACTGCAACCTTGAAACTTCTGATTAGCGTTTCTTATGTCTTTGTCTACGAGTGTATCAAATTTGATTAAAATCGGACCACTCCTTCTATAACCCGATTTTTTCGTTTATCGATTTTTGATATTTATCGGAGGTACCTCGACACAAAACCTAGCTAAGAACACTCGCAGACGCTTATAGTACAACTGTGTAAATTTTCAAGAAAATCGGTTCAGCCGTTTCGAAGTCTATAGGTAACGGACACACACACACACACACACACACACACACACACACACACACACACACACTCAGACAAAGTTCCATTTATAAATAAGTTTAGATTCTTAATACAAACCATTCCCAGTGTAGTAGGTTCAATTCCTCTTCCTGGAATTATATTTTTTATCTTGGGATAAGGTAAGTTTAACGAATCGAACTAGTTGTCAAATACTTGTCAACAAATTTACACACACACACACACATATATATATATATATAACGAAGATTTACGAAATGGTTTTCAAAGAACCAGCAGACTGAAATGATTTGTTTGAACATGTAAAGTATCAGTTTTCTTCTCGTTTGCATCCTCTCCAACACTTCATGTGCTCAGTCTATACTATCCTCAGCATCCTTCTGTAGAACTACATTTTTACTGCATCAAGCCTCTTCTTCATCCTTGAGGAGATCGTCCAACATTCACTGCTATACAGAAGGGCAGATATCATATAGCAGTCCAGTACTCTTTTCTTTGTTTCCAATAATATTTTCCTGTCTTTCAACATTCTGCTTACCTTTTGAAATGCGCCCTTGGCCATGCTAATGCGTCTTCGGATGTCGATGTCGCACTTTTTGTTATCTGACAGAACGCTTCAACTGTATTTAAATTTATATACTTGTTTTATTTTAGTTTCTCCAACATGTAGTTGGCATTTTGAGGCTTTTTTGTTGATGACCATACATTTAGTTTCCCTGAAGTTTTTACATAGTCCTTTCTTCACGCTTTCTTTCGCTAACTTCTGTAGAAGGCTCTGTATTTTCTTTTCCCTGTCTGCTACCAATACCGTATCATTCAGGTATCTTATATTGTTGAGATTATGGCTACCAATAAGAAGAATTTCATTTTTCTCTTAATTATTTTACTGCATAAGTTGAATAGATCCGGTGAGAAAACCCATCCTTGTCTTACGTCCCTTTCTACTTTTGTATACCTGCTGCATTCATTTCTTGTCCGTATGCAAGCGGTTTGCTGCTAATGTTGGTTCCTGATTATCCTAATGCCTTTTCCGAAAGTGTCGAGGTTGCAAAGCATCTTGAACAAGCCTGTGTAGCTTACTTTGTCAAATGACTTTGCATAGTGTATAAAGTACAGATAAAGGTCCTTCTGCATTTGTATTGCTCTTTCAGATAGTATTCTGAGCATGAATATCGCATTCCTCGTTCCGATGTCTTTAATGTATAAAGTCCTTCTACATTTGTATTGCTCGTTCAGATAATATTCTGAGCATGAATATCGCATTCCTCGTTTCGGTATCTTTAACAAACCCACGCTGTTCTTGTCCTATTTCTGGGCCAATTCTGCTGCGCGCTCTGTTTATCAGAATCCGGATTTTTTTATTATGTGGCTCATTAAGCTGATTGTTCGGTGGAGTTCACATTCTTTGTATCTGGCTTCTTAGGTATTGCTATGAAAATTGATGTGCTTTGGTCCTCCGGTATATCTCCACTGCTGTAGATTTCGTTTATTATTTCTGTGATCCTCTCTACGCCAAAGCCGTCTAAGGACACCAGCATCTCTATTACAATCCCCGTCGGGTGCTGCTGTTTTGTTTCTTTTCAGTTTGGCCAGTGCTGCTTCCACTTTGGTTTTCAATATTTCTGGTTGGTCCGTATTTCTGCGCACTGCCAGTTGCTCTCTCTTGCAGTGAAAGAGATCTCCAATATACTCGTCCAATCTGAAGTATTTTTTCCTAATATGAGTGTTCCTTCTTTTGTTTTATACATCATGTTGCTAGGCTGATCTTTTGTCGTAACCTTGAGCCTTGTCTTCTGACAATATCAGAAAACAAGTAAATTAACAACAATACGTTTGCCAAGGTATGGCTGGCCACTCGTATCTAAAAAAATCTACAATCCACATTGCAGATGCTGTCTCAGGCACATTTTTATTTGTGCAACACCCACATAGCCCACCTGTGGTTTATACTGCAACAATGCTGAGCAAGCCTTATTTACAGTTTCTGATATATATATATATATAGCGTGAACAACAGTCTGAACAAGGCCAGGACGCTCAAACCCTTGATCACGATGACTTCTGACTTTGAGCTAGCACAACCATCGACGGCTTCTCAAAGGGAGCCGTCTACCCAATTTTACTCACAAAGCTTGGGTCAACTTGTAGTATGGTCCTTCAGACCTATAACATCAAAAAGTCACCTTCCTGACCATGGCGAAAGTTCTAACCATTCGGTCCATACGTTTGCCAAAACCCCTCCCCCAACAAAAATTATGCAATTAAGTATAGCTGATGTCCGACGTTAACAATTAGTGCTTCCCGATGTGTTTATTAGAATCGGTATTTACTATCCTCATCAACCAAGCCTTCGGTAATATTTCAAAATTGCTTTACACCATTTCTATACTAAATTCCTATTTTCGGATATCACTTTTGAATACGTTTTGTTCAAAGATAATTTGCCTTGGGCTGAAAAGGAAAGAGCTGTACCACTTGCCGTGTCTGGAGGATTCCTGGCTTGTAGTATTTTTCGGCTCAATAGCTGGCAAGAACAAATAAGTTGTTCTTTAAATAGGCAAGCAAGAACTTATAGAGTTTGTCTTGAAGGCACATCTGCGTTTCAAGCAAAGGCCGGCCATTATCCGAGCTTTGAAAACCTGTCGTTTTTAAAATTCACTTTGTACAATACCCTCCGGCCTTCCGCAAAAGCCTAAGCTGGGATGAATATATTGTTGTTAAAATAGATCTATTTTCCTCAGGGTTTGTTTCTGTGTGTGAATTTTCAGCAGTAGTATTGAGGTCCATAGAGGTATCCGAGAGACGTATGCCTGCGTTAGTTAGGGATTTGAGCATGCGCACTTGTGAATCTTTGAAGTGAAAGAGTTAAGGCCCTTTGTATACGCAAAGCTGTGTGTGTGTGTGTGTGTGTGTGTGTGTGTGTGTGTGTGTGTGTGTGTGTGTGTGTGTGTGTGCATTTATTATTTACTTTCCATTCTTTAAAATTCTGGGAGATTACTGCACCAATTTTTGAGTCTTCTAGTAATAAATGTAGTTCGAATTCCAGATAAATTCGTTGCATTCACTTACGCACAAATACAAATGGGAAAAGTACTAATCCGCTTTTTTTCCTCCAACTATGGGTTAAATAACAGGACTGATTGGCAACAAGTCTACCACGGAAAGTAATGGCAACCTACTGCGGGAAAATCTTCTGCTCGGTCAGTCATATCTCTTTCGAGACATAATCGCCTAAAGCGTGTATCACGTATGACACTTAAATGACTGAATATATTAGTTGGAAGTATAATTAAACTTTCTACTAAGATCTGTTTTACATTGTCATTAAGTAGTAAACTGATCCCCCACTAATTACTACTTATTAATATAATAATATAATCCACCCCTTCTTCCTACAGCTATGGGTTGAATATCAGGACAGATTAGGTTCTATAGATTTGGTTGGCAACTAGTATAGCGCAGAAATCAATGGCAACTTACTGTGGGATAATCTTCTGCCCGGTCAGTCATGTCTCTTTTCAGACATGATCGCCCAAGCATGTATCCCGTACGGCACGTAACTGACTGGGTAATAAATGAGTGGCAGAAAAAGGTTTAGGAGAGATAACAAAAAACTACAAAGAACAAGAAAAATAGGAGAGCTATGATCTAATTTGCTAAAATTAAGAAAGAGCGACTTCATAATTCTAAATCTGTTAATTTTGAACATTTAAGAAAAGAAGACTACAGTGTGTGTAAACTGTTCTAAATATAAAACAAAATAAGTCTTCATATATTTACTGGCTATGCATCCTTTTCTTCCTTAATTAAGATAAGATCGACATTCCGTTGTCAAGGTAACAGTAAGAATTACTCAAGCTAACATACTTAGCGTCACAATAAGGGGGCTCAGGCTGTGTTATTTTTCTTTAAAATCTGTCGGTCAGTCTCTTTCTTTGCCGGTACTTTGGTGTATAGGTCACACTGGCTATTTAATTGACTCTCCCATGCCACTCGTATCTACTTTTTGGCATTCTCTGGCCAAAAAGTTAAAAAAAATTTCAACCCACTGGCAGAAACAATGTGTGTTTTGGGGTGGAATCAACTGTCTTGAATATTGTTAAAAGTAAGCCTTTTTTTTTTTTTTTTTTTTTGTTTAGATTAATTTTTGCTTAATTTTAAACTTTTCATACCTAATTGAAGGATTGGTTTTGTTTTGTAGCAGAAATTTCTTTGACTGGACTTTAAGTTTTTAAGTTTTTCAATTGGAGTAGACAAACTATCGCCCGGTTCACACTCCACCCACGTTTATTGAACAGGTGAAGAGGCTCATCCCTTGTTCCCTGTTTATGATGTGGTTTCCGGCATTCTCTTTTCCAATCTTTTCACTCTTACGTAGCCCCCTGCGTATCCGTGGCGTTACCGCCTTGCTCGGGGTGACATGAATAAAAAAATTACATTAGGACCTTCAAGAAGTTCTCGCTGTTTTCCTAGAACTGCGTACATGCAGTTTCAGATGGTAACGCATCTGTAAGGATTTACTATAAGCAAGCTTTAAATTAGTACTATAAGTACAAATTATATAAGTACAAAATATTATTATAAGTACTAATTATATAAGTACTATAAGCAAGCTTTAAATTCAGTGTATGTCATTTTGCCAAAGAGTAAAAAAAATGTTTTTCATAGCGTTAACTTAACTGACTGATATTTATACAAGATACGATGGATAAATTTATTTGAATTTTATCAGTCATTTAAGTGCCATGCGTGAAACACGCTTAGGCGATCATGTCTCAAAAGAGACATGACTGACTGGACAGAAGATTATCCCGCAGTAGGATGCCATTGCTTTCTGCGGAAGACTGGTTGCCAACCAAATCTATAGAACCCAATCTGTCCTGCCATTCAACCCATAGCTGTAGGAAGAAGTGGGTTATATTATTATATTAATAAGTAGTAATTAGTGGGGGATCAGTTTACTACTTCATGAAAATAAAAACAGATCCCCCACTTTATGACCAGTAGAAACTTTGATTATGCGTCCAACTATTGTATTCAATCAGTCAGTTAAGTGCCATACGTGATTCACGCTTTAGGCGATCATGTCTCAAAAGAGACATGACTGACTGGGCAGAAGATTATCCCGCAGTAGGTTGCCATTGCTTTCTGCGGAAGACTGGTTGCCGATTAAGGCAACACAATCTGTTTTGTTACTTCACTCATAGCTAGAGGGAGAAGAGATGTATCATATTATTACATAGTAATTACTGGGGGGATCAGTTTACTACTTCATGACAATATAAAACAGATCCCCCACTTTATGTCCAGTCGAAACTTTGATTATGCGTCCAACTATTGTATTCAATCAGTCAGTTAAGTGCCATACGTGATACACGCTTTAGGCGATCATGTCTCAAAAGAGACATGACTGACTGGGCAGAAGATTATCCTGCAGTAGGTTGCCATTGCTTTCTGCTGTAGACTGGTTGCCAGCCAAGGCTATAGAAACCAATCTGTCCTGTTATTTAACCCATAACTGGAAGAAAGAGACGGATTAATACCTTTTCCAAGGGTATTTGCGCGTAAGTGAATGCAATGAATTCAACGGGAATTCGAATTCGGCTCCCCGATTTCTCGTTCCGAGCCGATATCCACAGCACCACAAATTATACGATGGATACATTTTCGTCCAAATTACACAAAAATAGAAAATAACATTCACATAACATTTTAACATATATATTTACAAAAATTTCGCGTAATGTCGGATTTCGTGACAAAGAAAGTGTATTTGCGAGGAATTTTACTGCACTACATTATTCAAAAGAAATCTGCAGATGAAGCATACAGAATTCCTGTTGAGACTTGAGGCGACCATGTTCTGTCGGAAACAACATGCAGAGATTAGTTCAGATGCTTCAAAAATAAGGATTTTGATGTTCAAATTAAAGAATATTCTGGCGCACCGAAAACGTTTGAAGACGAAGAACTGGAGGAATTACTTCATTAAGACACATGTTAGGCGAAAGCTGAACTTGCAGGATCATTAGGAGTTGATCACGCAACAGTTTCGAAACGTTTGAAAGCATTAGGAATGATTCAAAAGACATTGGGTGCCGCTGGTGCCGAGAGAAATCGAACGGTGTCTTGTCAGAGGTAAACAGCTGCTTCAACGGAAGAAAAAGAAAGGGTTTTTGCATTGTAACGTGACCGGCGATGAAAAGTGGGCACACTTCGATAACTATAAGCTTAGAAGATTGTAGGGTAAGCCTGGCCATGCATTAGCATCGGCGGCAAAACCGAATATCAATGGTTCGAAGCTTCGGCTCTACATTTGGTAAGATCAACTGGGTGTAGTTTATTATGAGCTGCTCTAGCCGACCGAAACCATCACGGGACATCGCTTTTGACCACTACTGATGCGTATAAGCCGAGCATTGAATTACTTCATGAAGACTCATGTCAGGCGCAATCTGAACTTGTAGAAACATTAGGAGTTCACTACAAAACATTTTCGAAATGTTTGAAAGCATCAGAAGGCCAGAACATCGGGTACCGTACGAGTGAAAGCCAAGAGACGTCGAACGGCGTCTTGTCACGTGTGAACGGTAGAAACGGACACTTCTTCTTCTTCTTCTTCTTCTTCTTCGTCTTCTTCTTCTTCTTCTTCTTCTATGTACCCTGTCCTTTCAGGACGTACATGGTTCTCCACGTCTCCCTATCCCTGGTGGCTCTTAGTATGTTTCCTCCTGTTACACCTCGCAACATCCGTTCTGTCATCCGCCTGATCAGGCCCTGCAAATATGTTATCCGCTGCCTTCCTCTGTCTCTTTTTCCTTCTATCTGGCCTGTCAGTTAATAAAATAAAATAATATATATACTGTAGTCATCCGTAGACAGATCTGTTTCGCTGTATTACAGCTCATCAGTACAGCTTAGACTCCGGTCGCTTGCTAACCTAGGATCGAAACACAACCGAATTGGCGTCAGTCGGCGATTCTACCCGTAGGCCACGAGCGTCCAGTAGAAGAAAGCAGGCTTTTTAGCGCGTATAAACACGCCCAATAGCTAGTATTTACGCTCTCACACCCTGATTGAGCACTCTGGAAGAGTGGGAGACTTTGTAAACAGTAGCTACTCCGGCATTTATATATATATATATATATATATAAACTTATTTATAAATGGAACTTTGTCTGTGTATGCGTGTGTGTGTGTGTGTGTGTGTGTGTGTGTGTGTGTGTGTCCGTTACCTATAGACTCCGAAACGGCTGAACCGATTTGCTTGAAAATTTGCACAAGCAAATTTGCATAAGCGTCTGCGAGTGTTCTTAGGTAGGTTTTTTGTCGAAGTACCCCGATAAGTATCGAAAATCGATAATCGAAAAAATCGGGTTATACAAGGAGTGGTCCGATTTTAATCAAATTTGATACATCCATAGACAAAGAGATAAGAAACGATATTCAGACGTTTCAAATTTGCAGTTCTTACAATAGTGCAGAAAATCGATAATATAAATGTATAAAAGGCAAGATGTTTGTGTGTGTGTCTGCTTATCTGTCTGTATGTTCTTTATACAAATCCACAATTTTTATCCGATTCTCACCAAACTTCACACAAATATTCTTTAGGCTGAGTTCAGAACCATGGATTAGTTTTAAAGCTTTCATTACACCCAAGCAACGCCGGGCTATACTGCTAGTATATATATATAAAAGAAGACTACAGTATATATATATATATATATATATATATACTGTAGTCTTCTTTTCTTAAAGGTTCAAAATTAACAGATTTATAAAATTCAGAATTATGAAGTCGCTCTTAATTTAAGCAAATTAGATCATAGCTCTCCTATTTTTCTTGTTCTTTGTAGTTTTTTGTTATCTCTCCTAAACCTTTTTCTGCCACTCATTTATTACCCAGTCAGTTATGTGCCGTACGGGATACACGCTTGGACGATCATGTCTGAAAAGAGACATGACTGACTGGGCAGAAGATTTTCCCGCAGCAGGTTACCATTATTTTCCGTGGTAGACTGGTTGCTAATCAGTCCTGTTATTTAACTCATAGTTGGAGGAAAAAAAGCGGATTAGTACTTTTCCCATATGTATTTGCGCGTAAGTGAATGCAACGAATTCAACTGGAATTCGAACTCTATTTATTACAAGGAGATTCATTTATTACTAGGAGACATTATTTATATATATATAATGTGTATTTCAGTAGTAACAATTCTCTCAAATATGTTTTGTAAAAACTATATGAACATTTTTTTAAATTAAAGCTTTCAAGTTTTCGAATAAGTTGTGTTAAATATAAATTTTCCAAAATTTATATTTACTTTTATTTAATATCATTTTTCCAAAGTATATTCAAAACACAAACACACACACACACACACACACAAAAAAAAGTTCTGTTTGACTGTTTATATGACATTATCTTGAGTGAATTGAAATTAGTTCTGTCATAGGTGAGAATGCCGGAATTAAAAACTTGCTACACACAGAACAATCTTCTTCTTCTTCTATGTGCCTTGTCCTTTCAGGACGTAGGCGATCAAGGCTTTCCACGTCTCCCTATCCCTGATGGCTCTTAACATGCTTTCTCTTGGTACATCACGCAACCCCCTTTCTGTCATCCATCTGCTCAGGTCCTTCAAATATGTTATCAGCTGCTTTCACCTGTCTCTTCTTTCCTCTATCTGACCTGTTAGTATCAGGTTCTCCAAGCCCTCTTTCCTCATTGCATGTCCCAGGAACTTTAGCTGTCTTTTCCTGATGCTCAGTATTAATTTCCTTTTTGTTTCCATCATTTCCAAAACCTCATCATTGCTCACACACTCTGTCTATGATATCTGCAGCATCCTTCTGTAGAACCACATTTCCGCTGCTTCAAGTTTTCCTTCATCTTTCATCATTCACTGCCATATTGAAGAACTGACATCACATAGCAATCCAGTACTCTCTTCTTTGTTTCTAGCAAAATTTTCCTGTCTCTTAATACTTTACTCAGCTTCTGGAATGCATCCTTTGCCATACCAATTCAGATCTCTGTGTTGCACTTTCCGTCTTCTATTAGAACACTTTCTAGGTGTTTAAATATTTGTAACTGTTTGATTTTAGTATTCCCCACCTCTATTTGGCATTTTGGGTCGTTTTTTTTTTTTGCTGATGACCATGCATTCAGAATTCTTACAGAACAATACTTGAAGACAAATGTAGCAACTTTTAAAAGTAGTTGGGAAAAAATAATATAAAATAAAATTTAATATAACAAATTTACTGATAAACACACAGAAACTTACTCACAAATTTGAAAGATTTAATTTAAAAAAATGATAGACAGAATTTGTCTATATTATTTAACAAAACATGTTTTGCCAAGTGGATAATTCTAAATGAAAATAGAATGACTCTTTTGTTAATACAGCACAATAACATGTGAATCAAATGAACTGTTCTGGTGTCCAGTTTTTGTGCTCTCTTCCCCATGCTAGTCTCTTCTTCTTATTAGCTAGCCAAAGCAAAGGCTTCCTGGCTACCTTGTAAAATTTATCAAAGTAATAATAACAAAAGAACCATCCTATTTTCATTTAGAATTATCCACTTGGCAATAAATACTAAAAATAGTATGAAATACATCATTTCTTTTTAAACTGGGGTGGCTTAATAATTATGGCCAGTTGTGTACATAAAAATAGACTTTTATAGAAAAATATACATTTTTGAATGAAAAATATTACCAAAAATACATTTTTGAAGAAAAAACTATTAACAATAACACAATATGAACTTTGAACTGATTATCCACAATTTTGATGACAATACCCAACACCTTATCCGAAAATTAAAATTAAGCAGGCAGACTTTGTTGGTTATTTTTAATAAATATATATACACTACTGGCCATAATTATTAGGCACCCCAGTTTTTTAAAAATAAATTATGCATTTTCTACTATTTTTAATATTTATTGCCAAGTGGATAATTCTAAATGAAAATAGAATGGTTCTTTTGTAAAATTTGCAAAATTTTAC
Source organism: Ascarosepion bandense (assembly GCA_037127315.1). Taxonomy (NCBI): domain Eukaryota; kingdom Metazoa; phylum Mollusca; class Cephalopoda; order Sepiida; family Sepiidae; genus Ascarosepion; species Ascarosepion bandense. Next base: position 665,598 of record JBBBDQ010001394.1, on the reverse strand, counting down.
AAGGCAAATAGCGACAATTTACCCATCGCACCCTGTAGATTATATATATATATATATATATATATATACTACCGGCCATAAGTATTAAGCCAGCCCAGTTAAAAAACAAAAGTATGCATTTCATATTATTTTTCGTATGTATTACCAAGCGGATAATTCTAAATGAAAATAGAATGGTTCTTTTGTTATTATTACTTTGCAAAATTTTACAAGGCAAATAGCGACAATTTACCCATCGCACCCTGTAGATTATTTATATATATATATATATATATATATATATACTACCGGCCATAAGTATTAAGCCAGCCCAGTTAAAAAACAAAAGTATGTATTTCATATTATTTTTCGTATGTATTGCCAAGTGGATAATTCTAAATGAAAATAGAATGGTTCTTTTGTTATTATTACTTTGCAAAATTTTACAAGGCAAGGAAGCAAAGATGAACTCGTCCGAATCACCCTAAATTTTCTTCATTCTTTCATTGATGAAACTGCAATGTAGGTAATTATTAAATATTTATAAATTCATTTGATGCACATGTTATTCTGCAGTATTAACAAAAGAACCATTCTATTTTCATTTACAATTATCCACTTGGCAATAAATACTAAAAAATAGTATGAAATACATAATTTTTTTTTAAATACTTGGGTGCCTTAATAATTATAGCCGGTAGTGTACATATATACATTCATATATATATATGTAATTTATTTGTTTGAACATTATTTTAATTAATACTCATATTTGAGTAGATATTCTGTTTTTCATCAAACAGTATATTTATATATCCATTTCTACCGGCTTGATTATTTACGATAAATTTTGTTATGAAATGTGTGTCATTCGGCAGGATTTGAACCTGCAACCCCTATCCACATAGGGGAAGCCACCAATAGATCTAGTGCATCTTAAACTGCTCGACCATAAATGACTCCACATTCTAATCGAAGTTAAATCAAGCCTTATATAACACAATTTTCTTGATTTAACTTTAATTAGACTGTGGTGTCATTCATGGTCAAGCTGTTCAAACAAATAAATTAAATATGTTGGTTGTTAAAACCATTTCGTTAACCTTCAGGACTTTTCGTAACAATATATATATATATATATATATATATACAAGTGAATAAGGAACAAAGAAAATATTAACAGCATTCAAAACATTAATTTAATACAATGCTTAATATAAAAATAGAGCTATGAATATTTATTATAAATTATAGTTTAGAACATGTAGAAATTATTGTCTACTACAAAGTGTACATTTTGTTTCGACATTGAAAGGACAGTGTCTCATCAGGATTTGATTTCCCACTTTCTAGCCAACTTACCTTTCACACATAATTCGCTAATATAAGGTGAAGAATTTTCCATCTCCCTTCACACCACCTGATGAGACATTGTCCTTTCAATGTCGAAACAAAATGTACACTTTGTAGTAGATGATAATTTGTATATGTTCTAATAGATAGATAGATAGATAGATAGATAGATATGAACAGAATGAGATAGATAGATAGATAGTTAGATAGATAGATAGATAGATAGATAGATATGAACAGAATGAGATAGATAGATAGATAGATAGATAGATAGATATGATATGAACAGAATGAGATAGATAGATAGATAGATAGATAGATATGAACAGAATGAGATAGATAGATAGATAGATAGATAGATAGATAGATATGAACAGAATGAGATAGATAGATAGATAGATAGATAGATAGATAGATATGAACAGAATGAGATAGATAGATAGATAGATAGATAGATAGATAGATAGATAGATAGATAGATAGATAGATAGATAGATAGATATGAATAGAATGAGATAGATAGATAGATAGATAGATAGATAGATATGAACAGACTGAGATAGATAGATAGATAGAGAGATAGATAGATAGATAGATAGATAGATAGATATGAACAGAATGAGATAGATAGATAGATAGATAGATAGATAGATAGATAGATAGATAGATAGAATAGAATAGAATGAGATAGATAGATAGATAGATAGATAGATAGATAGATAGATAGATAGATAGAGTAAACAGTTGTATTAGAAAATGCTTAATACATGTTTGTCGGGAAATGAAACTTTAACATGCAGAGATTTAGATATTTGAGTTGGAGAGATCAGCTGATTATGCTACTATATATATATATATATATATATATATATAGAGAGAGAGAGAGAGAGAGAGAGGACGAGGGATAATGATGAAAAATTTGTAAACGGAGAGGATAATCCAAAAAGATCTATTTAATATAAAAATATTAAGCAATAGATCTGTATAGAAAGCTCAATGGATATTATATGTTATACATAAAGGAAAACTGAACACATCATCTAAAGTGGTTATAAATTATAATTTATTTGGATGACCAAAATAAAATCATGGAAATTGTGGTCTGAATGTGTTGAGTTTTCCTTCATATGTTACGGAAATTAATAAAGATTAATGGAATGATTAAAAACATACCAACAATTTGAAATTATTTATTTGAACATTATTTTTGATTGATACTCGAATTTAAGTAGATATTCTGTTTATAATCAAACAGTATTATATATTTATTTCTACCGGCCTGATTATTTATGATAAATTTTTGTTACGAAAATATGTGTCATTCGGCGGGATTTGAACCTGCAACATCTATCCACATAGGGGAAGTCACCAATTGATCGAGAGGTCTAAGACACAACAGATCAATTGGTGGCTTCCATCATATGGATAGGAGTCACAGGTTCAAATCCTGCTGAATGACACATATTTTCGTAACAAAATCTTATCGTAAATAATCAGGCCGGTAGAATTAAATAATGTTCAAACAAATAATTTCAAATACATATATATATATATATATATATATATTTGTTTGAACATTTTTTTTTAGCGATACACATTTTCGTAACTAAAATTTATCATAAATAATCAGGCCGGTAGAAATAAATATATAATACTGTTTGATTATAAACAGAATATCTACTTAAATATGAGTAGTGATCAAAAATAATGTTCAAACAAATAATTTCAAATATATATATATATATATATATATATATATATATATACTGTATTGGTTGTTACAATGTTTTTAAATTCATAGTATCACTACACAAAAAATTTCTCATGTTTCAAAGCCAGCCCATTATGTTTTGGCTTCATCCTCAGGTGATTTTTTTAGAAAAAAAAAATAGATAGATAGATAGATAGATAGATAGATAGATAGATAGATAGATTTTTTTTTTCTAAAAAAATCACCTGAGGATGAAGCCAAAACATAATTGGCTGGCTTCGAAACATGAGAAATTTTTTGTGTAGTGATACTATATGAATTTAAAAACATTGTAACAACCAATACAGTATAACGCTCTACATTTGCATCGAGCAATCTTTATAAAAGTAAATGCATGAACAAAAAGGTAAATAAACCTACGAGTTCAACAACTTAGTTACAATATATATATATATATATATATATATATATATATATATATATTTGTTTGAACATTTTTTTTGATCGATACTCGTATTTAAGTAGATATTCTGTTTATAATCAAACAGTATTATATATTTCTACTGGCCTGATTATTTATGACACACATTTTCATAACAAAAATTTATCATAAATAATCAGGTCGGTAGAAATAAATATATAATACTGTTTGATTATAAACAGAATATCTACTTAAATATGAGTAGTGATCAAAAATAATGTTCAAACAAATAATTTCAAATATATATATATATATATATATATATATATATATATATACCAAGATAACAATCTCATTCTGTGATGAACACTAAAAATATCTGTGAACTGAAGAAACTTGTTGAAAGAACTTGAGATAGAAATTGTATAAAATAATATTTTATTTACAGCATAGAGTTGTATTTGAAACACAATAGATATTTTCTTTTACAATGTGTACACAACCAATGTCAACACTGCTTCAGTTTGTTCCTTCATAATCAATTTCCAACATACTTGTCTTTCTACCAGAAAACCAAAGTCTCTATAGAAACTGATTTCTTATGTTTTCATCTTCTTCTTCATTTTCTTCTTCTTCTTCTTCTTTTTCTTCTTCTTTGTCAGGTTGTCTTAAAATCATTTTTTAAAAATCTTCTTATTTTCCAGCAAAAGAAAGCACAAAAAAAAAAATCAAAAGACAAAAAAAAAATCTTTTCTATTTAATTTTTAATTCCTGACATCATGTTTGGTTTATTTTATTTATTTATTTTTACTTCATCTTAAAATTCTGTCCAAGAAATACATACAGGTTGATTCCGTTCTTCAGGTTTAAAACGAACTATGGTGGTAATTAATAGGTGTGGTAATTAGATTTGGCTTTGAGGAGTGGAGATACTTGATTAAGGAAACAAACTTAACGCCTTCAAGTCAAGGGTCAATTTTTATCTATCCGCCATATCCACATAATTTTCACTTCCTATTTTGTTCTCTTCCATGCATATGACACACTTTGGTAACCCTCTACCTCAAGTGGCTCTTGTGCCTTGTATTGTGTAAAAGTTAGAAAAAAAAGACAAAAGCTTTAAACAATTGGGAGTTGAGAAACAGAAGTATTACATATAAAAGGTGGTGGAAAAGAACAGGAACAGGCAAAGAGAGAAGTAAAACCCAAAAATAAAGAAAGAGTAAAATATATCGGAAAAGATATTTGTCTAAAATTAAAAGAAATGGAAGCAAAGAGACTCATACTGCAAAAGAGAGAGACAATAAGAATAAGATCCAGAGAGACTATTTGGAGAAAGCTTCCTAATAAAGAGAAAATTATGAAAATAAAGATGAAGACATCAGATGAAACATCTGTTGTCTTCATCTTTATTGTTGTATTCACAAGGTTTCACCCACAATACACTCCGGCCTTTTTAACATCAGAACTCATGGTGGGTTCAGATGTTAAAACCCCGTATAACAACGTTTGTCAGTCAATGATTAAAATCAAAACAATCTAGTTCAATAAACCTCTTGCTACCAATAGATAAAATCCTAACAATTTAGCAACTGATCATATGCAAATATTATTTTTAAGATGAGGACAATATTCCAAGTGTGAATAATATATACATAAATGTATGTATGTGGTGTAATGATTAGTGAGCTTTCTTGCTAGAACCTGTTACAACTGAGTAGTGAGTTCAATTCTCACTGGGTGCCCCATACTTTTGCCCTTGTACAACATCTAAGCAGTGCTTAGAAAATAAGCATAAATATATGCATGTGTATTTTTTGAACATTATTTTAATGGATGCCCCTATCCGAGTATAGGCTCTATTTATTTTAAACAAGATTTTATTCTGTCTTCCAGCTTGAATATTTGAGAAAACTTATTTAAAAAAGATGTGTCCCACTTCCAGCAGGATTCGATCATATCACCCTTTGCAGAAAAAACTGTTGTTAAATCTGAAGTGATTTAACCAACTCAGTTACGCAGAGTGTCGTAATTAAGCAAGGTGTTATACTGCCCCTATGGTTTTATGGTGTATAGAGGCGACATTTTTTTCAGTAAGATTTCTCAAATATTCACGACAGCAGATAAAATGAAATAGTTTAAAAAATGAAATAGAATGTCTACTCAAACATGGGTACCTGCTAAAAATAATGGTCAAAACGATACACATATGTTAAATTAATAAATACCAAATCCATTATAAAAATGGAGAGAGAGAGAGAGATGTAACAAAGATTATAGTTACACTATTTACATTGATTGTACAGTTATCTTCATCTTTATTATAATATTCACAATGTTTCAGCTGTTGTAGGCTCCGGCCTTCTTCAGGTGATATATGTTGCAATTTCAAACCAAACCCTTTATCTAGTCTTCTGGAGTAGATTGTTCTAGTTCTATGTGCCATGCCTTTTCTGGATATCTTAGTTTCAGTTATTTTTCGATAACACAACTCTGCAAGATTTTGTTCACATTTGTTGTGGACAGATATTGAACTCACAGCTCTTTGTTTCAAGTCACTGGGCTACTTCAACCAATGCTTTTATCCATTGGGCCATGTTTTTTTAGAGACAACGAAAAGAACAATCTACCCCAGTGGAATAAATAAAGGGTTTGATTCAAAATTCCAACTTATATCACCGGAGTGTGTTATGGTCGAAACCTTGTGAATTTGACAATAAAGATGAGAACAACAGTTCAAACAATGTAAATATTATAAATAGTTACAATACCTCATCTCAGAAATATAGACAGATCCTGAAGAAGGCTGGAGCGTACAACGACCAGAACCTTGTGAATATAGCAGTTAAGATGAGAACAATAGTCTGAACAATGTAAAGAGTGTGAATACTTACAATACCTCATCTTATAAATACAGACAGTTGAAAAAAGATCAAGTTTTGGCAAAAAAAATGAAATACTTATCTAGGTTACTTCTGAAAAATAACATTTTTTTAAGGCAAGCATATTAATAGATAGAGCATTACTAATTAATAATAATTACTAATAAACAATACTAATTAATAATAATTACTAATAAACAATACTAATTAATAATAATTACTAATAGACAATACTAATTAATAATAATTACTAATAAACAATACTAATTAATAATAATTACTAATACACAATACTAAATGTTCATTTATCTTGTCTCTGCCTAAAGATTGAGTATCGATCAAAAATAATGTTCAAACAAATCATTTCAAATTGCCGGTTGTTTATAACCACTTTTGTTAATCTTCGTTAATTTCTGTGATATAATGTTATTTTTACATTTCTACAATGTTTCCTTATATAAGTAAAATTTATATCATCTCTTAATTTTTATTAGAGTTAAAAATTGGTTTTTATAACTAATCTATATCTATAAAAGTGACGAGGGTGGATGTTGTGTAAGCATTTGTTTATTTGATACAGTCTAGCTCGACAGGAGTTGTGCTCAGCTGCAGATCAAAATTTAAAAACACTAATGACCTTAAATATTTCAGAAAGCCAAAATTAGGGGTTGAAAAATATATATTATCACCCCACAAAATCAGGGATCAGTTTATTTATTGATTATAATATAGAATCAATCACCCCACTTTATGTTGCCTCTCCACCTCCCACCCAAATCCAATAGACACATTTTACATTGTTATCTATATCTATAAAAGTGACAAGGGTGGATGTTGTGTAAATAATTGCTATGTAAATTCATCATATGTTTTTGATTCTTATTATTCCTTAAACTACCCGAGTAAAACCGGGCTAAACTGCTAGTCTATATCTATAAAAGTGACGAGAGTGGACGTTGTGGAAGTATTTGCTATGTAAATTCATCATATGTTTTTGATTCTTATTATTCCTTAAACTACCCGAGTAAAACCGGGCTAAACTGCTAGTCTATATCTATAAAAGTGACGAGAGTGGACGTTGTGGAAGTATTTGCTATGTAAATTCATCATATGTTTTTGATTCTTATTATTCCTTAAACTACCCGAGTAAAACCGGGCTAAACTGCTAGTCTATATCTATAAAAGTGACGAGAGTGGACGTTGTGGAAGTATTTGCTATGTAAATTCATCATATGTTTTTGATTCTTATTATTCCTTAAACTACCTGAGTAAAACCGGGCTAAACTGCTAGTTCTATAATATGTAGTTTGTTGTTAGAAAACTGAGTTTAGAAATGGATGACCCATAAAAATGTCAATGTTTCTTGTATGCTTCCTTTTAGCTGAATGTGTGGACTTTTTATCTATATGTCTAGAGTTATAGGAATGTTTTTACTTTCCAAACGCAGTCAGTATATTGTAAGCGTGTTCATAGTCGATATTTTGCTTGTTGACTTTTCTCTTTTTTTATTAATAATGCTTCCATTATGCTTTTTTTTTTGACCAGAAAAGAAAAAAATGTACGAACATAAGAAAAATTGTATAAGAAATTTAACTGCAGTACCATATCAGTCGTGTATAACAAAACTTGTATAAAAACAGATTACTACCCAAATGCTCATAAAAAATATATATATATATATATATATATATATATATATATATATATATATATCATATTAATATATATATATATAGATATATATATTCTTCATTTGTGAACGACTTATTACATGACCTAGCAACACCTAGGTTGGGTAATAACTCGTTTGCAAATATTCAAAAGTTCTACAATATAATTGTATTGAACACTTTTTTAATACAAATGTGTACTGGTCTAATTTTATTATTACTAAAAACTGCTCCTTCTACTGAGCACCCATAGCTCAAAGACAGAATCACTGATTGATGCCAATTCGGTTGGGTTTCAATCCTGGGTAAAAGCAATCAAATGTCTAACTGTACTGATGAGCTTTGATAGAGTGAAACAGATTTGTCTGCAAATATATATATATATATATATATTAATAAATATACATATTTTCCTATGTTGGCGGCACTATGCAATCATAAGGTGCATATTACAAACTGACCATTTAAGAGATTTGAATTTAAGTTCACTTGAGGTTAGTGGAAGTTAAATCTTACAATGTTAGGGTACTATATCTTAATTTCTAAAGAGTATAATACAAATTGACAAAAATTACATAAGATAAAAAATTAAAATTAAAAAAAATTTCTAAATTAATTTTTGGAAGATGAATTTAAAGGCTGTGTGCGTGTGGGGGGAGTAATTCATAATTATTATTAATAATAAATTTATTTGAGGAGAAAACCTGAAGTTGGCATTTCTCATAAAAAAAGGAAATAAAAAAAATGAGTAACTTTTAAAAAAGTCACTAATATTTATTTTTACAGTTTTTAGTTCAAACTGGAAGATTTTAATTTTCCCAGCTATTTTTTGTATCGGATTAAAGAAAAATTCTCTTCTCATTATTAGATTGGTTCAAGAGTAAGAAATTCATCTAGCCTTTTCTGAAATTAATCCGATGCAGATGCTCATATAATCCTTCAGAATCGTTTGAAAGTAACAGATTTGTAAAATTAAAAACTTTCTCAGGATTCCTATATCCCAATTTAATAACATATATATATATATATATATATATATATATTATCATACTTTAGAACATGTACAAACTACAAACTACTACAAAATTGTACATTTTGTTTCGACATGAAAAGACAAATGTCTTGTCAGGTAGTTAATAATGATGGATTACCATCATTATTAACTACCTGATGAGGCATTGTTCTTTCAATGTCAAAACAAAATGTACCATTTTGTAATAGTTTGTAGTTTATGCATATTCTGAAGTATAATTATAAATATTCATTGGTCTACTATTTTATTGAGCATGGTTTTAAATGACTGTTTTGAATGTTGCAATCATTTCCTTTGTTTCTTATTCATTTGTGTATATATATATATATATATATATATATATATTGATTGTGTTTAATACTTAGTTTTTGGTCATAATTGGGTTAGACCAGTACACGTTTGTATTAAAAAGTGTTCAATACAATTATATTGTAAAACTTTTAAATATTTTCAATTTTTAAATGAGTTATTTCGCTACCCAGGGGTCTACCATGAGTGATGTCTTCAAGCAATTTTTAATAACTGGTTTTACCTTTTACCGTTTTTCTTTTTAAGAGTGTTCTTAAAAAGAAAATCAGTAAACAGTAAAATCAGTTATTAAAATGGTAGACTCCTGGGTAGCAAAATAACTCGTTTAAAATTGAAAAAAAAAATATATATATATATATGTATGTATACATTCAAACAGCATGATGTCTCTTGGAAAAGAAGGCTCGTATTGAAGTACAAGTAAAAACTTAAGCAAAACTATTTACTATCTCTCTATTGTCCTGAGATGAAGTGGCATCTGATCATGTCGATTAGTCGAGCATGTGCATAAAGATCATAGTAATTTTTGAGAAGGTCATGCATTGTGCATCTAAATATTACAAGACAGAACAGTGTATGCAAGCCCTAAGATTTCTGAAGAAGTCAGAAAGGGTGCCGTTTCTTGTCCTGCATATACAATGTTGTGCAGGTCTCAAACAAATCTTAAAAATCGTTGAAGGCACGAACACAAGTTTGGTATTAACCAGACAGTCAAGACCTCGTATGTTTAAAACAATGGGAGAGCCCATTATATAAACAGGGTGCAGCAAAAGTAACCCACTTTTTTTTTTTTTTAAACAAGCTATATTGGTGGATAGAATGACGTAGATAAATTAGATGGCTATCATGATAACCAGAATTAATACCATGAGACTTTTTCATAGGGGTGGGGGGGGGGTGTACTGAAAGATCTTGCTTCCTGGCTGAAGCCCAAAACATATTCTGAATTAAAACAAGTAATCTCTGATAAATTTTCTAATATTAATGTGAAAATGTGTTAAGTGATTTGAAGAAATGTAATAGTTTGTAGAAATGTAATGGTTTATAGAAATTTAATTGCTTGTAGAAATTTATGTAAAAATATAATGGTTTGTAGAAATTACAAGTTTGTAAAAATGTAATGATTTGTAGAAATTAATGCAAAAATGTAATGGTTTGTAGAAATTTAATGGTTTGTAGAAATTTAATGGTTTGTAGAAATTTAATGGTTTGTAGAAATTTAAATGAATGGTAGAAATTATGTGTCAAATGGTTTTTTATTGCTGAAAGGGTTAAGTTTAATTGCAAATGAAGGGGAGCATTTTGATCATGTTAAATTGCTTGTTAGTCATAACAACTCATATTTCTTTTGATGCTACAAAACTTATAATTTTTCTTAAACTACTATAATTTATTTTTGTTCAAATAAAAAGGGGTGTAACTTTCGCCACACCCTGCGTATATAGAAAAAGCTGCAGACTTACAACCAACCATTTCAGCCCCTAGGCTGAAATAAAATTGAGATAGCTGACATACTTAATGTCTTTTTAATACAGTATAAAAATAGAGCAATTAATATTTATTATAATTATACTTTGGAACATTTACAAACTGCAAAGTACTACAAAATGTACAATTTTGTAATAGTTTGTACATGTTCTAAATTATAAGTTGAATATGTCAATAGGAATCTGACAAGATTTATTTATTTATGATAGAATAAATAAAGAACAAGGTAGGAAACGTGTCTCAATCTTTGAAACATGTTTGAAAGGTTAAACATGTTGGATTGAAACACATTTCTGGCCTTTACTGTGTTTATTCTATCATATTTATATATATATATATGTGTGTGTGTGTGTGTGTGTGTGATAGTTGACAAATGAATAGGAAACTTGTTACAGCAGATTTAATTGAGTGCGCTTGCATGCCTATAAAATTAAGCATGTTGCAGGAAAGTAAGTTGGAAGAAACATGCTTAATTGAGTGCGCTTGCATGCTTATAAAATCTACTTTCAAAAATCCTAAACCTGGTAAGAAATAAGTAACTAGTTTGACGATGAGGCAAGCTAGAAAATATCTGCTGCAATTGTGAGGACGTTACAGAAATGTACAGTGAAGGTTCATGGGAAATATATGGGCAATTATTTTTTGTTTTAAGTAGTGCCTATTATATAGACGTCTTTCTTTCCAAGGGAACTTTTTTTGTCTTTAGTAAGTTTTGAAAAGAAGATTTTGATTTACTACAAAGTGTATTGTTTTAGGGTTATTTTAAAATTCTTTAAAAACTACTTTCAATTTTTTTGAATATTTTTAGGATTACTTTAAAATTCTTTAAAGACTATTTGCAATTTTTATGACAATTTTATCAATATCAATTATTTTCTGAGAAGTACTGAAAAAATGTTTATCACATCAACCTAAGAAAATTTTCATTTGAATATCGAAAAAAGAAAAAAAATTATTTTTTACTCTTCTGTTTGGATCAACATGTTTATCCAGGGTGTAAGACAACTCAACACTACTGACTGAGTACCAGGACAACTCAACACTACTGACTGAGTACCAGGACAACTCAACACTACTGACTGAGTACCAGGACAACTCAACACTACTGACTGAGTACCAGGACAACTCAACACTGAAACAATGCAGCACCAGAAAAACATAACTTTTTATCATCCAAAAAAGGTAATTTATTAAAGATTAAAACTTTAATTAGTGAATATTTTTCTTTAAATATTTTTGAAAATAGATTTTGTAAATATGAACCTGTATTTTGTTTTTATATTTTTTTAATAAAGTAAATCGCAAAGAAGTTTATTCTTTAATAAAGTAAATTGATATATAAAAAATAATTCAATAAAACACATTCGTTTTTAATTATTTTCTAATAAATTAAATCAAAAAATGCAAAACGAAAATGAAGCAATTTTTTCATTTTAATTATTTTTATTAAAGTAAATTGTAATGTCATTTATTTTTTTTAATAAAGTAAATAGACATTCTAAATATTTTTATAAAAAAATAATTTCATAATTATGATTTCCTTTATTAGAAATAATTAAAAGAAAAAGCTGGTTTATATTTTACATAATGCCTTTTTAAATGCCTTATTTCAAGAAAAATATTCACTAATTAAGGTTTTAATCCTTAATAAATTACTTTTATACTGTTATAAATAACAATTATATTTTATTGGCACTGAGTCTTCTCGGTCTTGATTTGTCCTGGTACTCGGTCGGCAGTGTTCAGTTGTCCCTTCCCAGTTTATCTTAGCTGTTACAACTTTGGCCATTTTGACACTTGGTCTTCTTCTAGTGTTAGTTGTTTCAGAATTTTAAACTGAGATCTTTATTCAATTCATAGTTCTAGATTGTTCTCATTCCAGGCTTAGGGGAGATAACTTATGTCAGTTAATTCTCTCTAGCTTATTTCTTTTGCTTCTTTTGTCAATTTCTTCCACTGAATTAATTGTTATACGACACCCCCTAGGCATGGAAAGTGGAATGAGAACATTTTAACATGTTGATGGAATAAAGAGTTTAGTTCAAAGTTTTGAAGGAGTCACTCTTGGTACAAATGACTTCTGAAAAATGCCAAGTACAAAGGTGGAAATGCGCATACAACAACCAAGATGAAGTACTCATCCAATGTTAGTTTTAACATTTCTTTTTAAATATCAGCAGAAAAAAATTACTAGCTGATTTCTTAAGTCATTCAGTCAGTCAGTTTAGTGCCATACATGAAACACGCTTGGGTGATCATGTCTCTTTTGATCCATAACTGACTAGGCAGAAGAAGTTGCCATTTCTTTCTGCGGTAGACTGGTCACCAATCAAGGCTACAGAACCCAATCTTTTGTGCTATTCAATTCATAGCTGGAGGAGAGAAGAGATGGTTTAATATTTTTCCTAAGGTTATTTGCATGTAAACAAATGCAATGAATTCAACTGGAATCTGAATTTAATGCATTCACTCTGATTTCTCATTCCAAGCTGATATCAACTATGTCACAATACACATCTTGCTTTAAACTCAACCATATTTTTATCAAATGGATAAAATTAGATGGGAAGATAATATAACTAAGCTCAGCCTTATAAAGACCCCTAAAGGTGCTTGAAAATAATGTTTACATTTCTAATATATTGCTTTGTACGAGTAAAAGAAAGTATACATTTTGCTGCTTGGATATTTTTAAAAACCAAAGATGACTCACATAGATATGAATATATTTTTGTTAATCATAGTAATTATGTAAAGTGAATATGCACACATATATATATATATATATATATATATATATATATATATATATATATTTCCTTCTTTCTTTCCCCCATCTCTCCTTTAACTCTTTCCCTGTCTTCCCCATTGTTTTCTTTCTCCTCTTCTTTCTATTTTTTCTTTTACCCCACTTACTTTCCTGCAACATGCTTAATTTTTGATTTCTTAACATTGAGCAATCTAAATGTCATTTTCAGTGATTAGGTCTTGAATCCTTTTCGCTGTCTCTCTTTTCTTTTCTGTTCCCCTTCTTCCCTACCCTCTGTATCAACGCCTAGATGACAACGTCTCAACGACAACCTTCTAACATAATCTACTCCCTTTTTTTAACACTCCTCCCATTATTCTTTCTTATTTTATCTTAATTTTTCTTCTTTTATGTAAATTTCCAGGTATGCTTTTCTTTTGAAGTAAACATCCTGCAAATGAATTTTGTACTGTATTTGCATAATAAAAAGAAATTCTGCTGATCAAGAAGTGGGTCTTTTCCTAACTGAAATGACTACACAGCATAGGTCATTTTTGGAGTTTTATTTGGAAATATACATATTTGGCTCTGTAAATAGATAACACTATTTACATCGAGCCCTCTACCAGGGTAATTTTTAATATTAATGAGATAAATATTAATAGAATCTGTTTTAGGATTCTACTTATATACCATTTTTACCTTGGATTTTTATATATATTATATATATATATATATATAATCATATCGCCCCAAGCAAGGCAGTAATACCACTGATGCACAGGGGGCTACGTAAGAGTGAGAAGATTGGAAAAGAGAAAACCAGAAACCACATCCTAAACAGGGAACAAGGGATGAGCCTCTTCACCTGTTCAATAGATGTGGATGGAGTGTGAACCGGGCAATAGTTTAGTCTATCTACTCCAAATATATATATATATATATATATATATATATATATATATATTGATTGATTGTTTAATACTTAGTTTTTGGTCATAATAGGATTAGACCAGTACACATTTGTATTAAATGTGTTCAATAGAATTATATTGTATAACTTTTGAATATTTTCCATTTTTAAATGAGTTATCGAGCTGAAGACACCACTCATGGTAGAAATCTGGGCAGCATAATAGCTCATTTAAAAATGGAAAATATATATATATAAGCAAAAGGAATTTGTCAATTTAAATGAAGAGGTTCATGCCAACTTTGAAGTTTTTGAGGACACCATTATAATATTCTCACTCATCAGGGCTGGTTTGTACTTATCAATGCTCTATCTCTACCCCAATATCAAGTACTTTAAAATAAAAAACCTGCTTGCCAAAATCTATGAAAATTTATACATCATTATCTCATCCTGCCAGAAAAGACACATATTTTTCTAACAAGATTTCTTGATTATGAAGGGCCAGTCAATGTAAATAAATAAATATACTGTTTAATAATAAAAACAGAGCATCTAGTCAAATATGAGTATCTACTAAAAATGTTTAAACAATTATATATATATATATATATATATATATATATATATATATATATATATGTTTATTCTGGAAGAATAGTAGACTTCGAAAAAATAGTAGCTATCCCAGTATCTATGCATAGTTCATTCAGTAATGAATTTGAACACTCTCAGCTACTGGCATGTGTATACACTGTATATAACATGCTAAAATCTGCCTTCCTCTAGTGAGCGCCCATAGCTCAGTGGTAGAATTGCCAACTGATGTCAATTTGGTTGGGTTTCAATCCTGGCTAGAAGCAATCGGATATCTAACCAAAATGATACAGTGAAACAGATCTGTCTGTGGATGACTATATATATATATATATATATATAAGGGAAAACTCAACATTGACTGGTACTACAGAATAACTATGAATTTTCATTTATGTATATCATATTGCTCTGGATAATCTATTGAGCTTTCCATATAGATCTATCTCTTTAATATATTAAATAAAATCTTTTTTGATCATGGATTTGACATCATTACTTATATATATATATGTCCCATTGATTGATTTCTAACTTTACACTTATATGTAGCTATTCACTGATATAAATATTTACAGATGAATCTAAAGAAAACGCAACATGTCCCATTAGGTATGGTATATTTAAAATGGAAAATATTCAGGTTATACAATATAATTTTATCGAACACTTTTTAATACAAATGTGTACTGGTCTATCCCTAGCTATGAGTTAAATTGCAGGACAGATTGGGTTATCTAGCCTTGGCTGGCAACCTGTCTACCACAGAAAGTAATGGCAATCTACTGCGGGATAATCTTCTGCCCAGTCAGTCATGTCTCTTATGAGACATGATCTCCCAAAGCACGTATCACATATGGCACTTAACTGACTGACTGAATATAATAGTTGGAAACATAATTAAAACTTCCACTGGAAACATAATTAAAACTTCTATTGGGCATAAAGTGGGGGATCAATTTTCTATTGCTATGAAATAATAGACTGATCTCCCACTAATTATACTTAATATAATAATGTAATATAATCAGTCTCTTCCTTCCAGTTATGGGGTAAATAACAGGACAGATTGGGTCCTATAGCCTTGGCTAGCAACCAGTCTACCACAGAAAGTAATGGCCACCTACTGCAGGATAATCTTCTGCCCAGTCAGTCATGTCTCTTTCGAGACATGATCGCCCAAGCGTGTATCACGTATGGTACTTAACTGATATTTAGTGTACGAAATGTGTATGCAAATATACCAACTATTATGGAACAGTCTCTGAGAAACCATTATTGTTTTTATTAGAACATGTAAAATTTGAGGATTCTAAAAAAGTAAGGATTTTGATCTTGCTTTAACCTACAACCTTATTCAGAGTTATAAAATAGAAATATATTTTGAAAAAAACTATTGCTTGCTACGTACAGTGTTTATGCTTTCTCTCTCAAGACCAGTGGCCTGATGATAAGTTAGCAGGAGGTAATGCTGATGACATAGGTATTTATACTTGGGATGAGAATGAGTGGCTCTCATGCCTTATATCTCATGTGCATGAAGAAAATTTGGATGGCTGTTTATACACATTAATGCCTTGTACTCATATTGTGGTACAGTGGATATCGGCTCGGAACGAGAAACCGGGAAGCCGAGTTCGAATTCCAGTTGAATCCATTGCATTCACTTATGCACAAATACCCTTGGGAAAGGTATTAATCCTTCTCTTCCCTCCAGTTATGGGCTAAATAGCAGAACAGATTGGGTTCTATAGCCTTGGTCGGCAACCGGTCTACCGCAGAAAGCAATGACAACCTACTGCGGGATAATCTTCTGCCCAGTCAGTCATGTCTCTAAAAAGGCATGATCGCCCAAGTGTGTTTCACGTACGGCACTTAAGTGACTGACTCATATAGGTATCAATGTGCTGTCACCAATCTGACTAGTTCAGTAGTATGAATTCTCGGATAAAGGCTGAATACGCAAATATATATATATGAATATGCTGAACAATCAAGTCGCAGCCACTTCTAGACTTTGTGATTGCTTAAGTTTTGGCAATTTGAAAGGGATAAGCATTTCCAGAAATTACAGAATGAATAATTGCTAAAGAAACTTTTTTTTTTGGTACCATGCAAATTCTAGTTTCAAATTTTGCCAAAGTGATCAAGTTCTTGGTATCTGGCAATCTTTTTAAGAGTCAAGACCAGTTCTTTGAAATTCTGAAGAATTCAAATACCACTTCTACTTCTTAGAGAGAAGAATTCTTCTTCGAACTTCATGAACAGAATAACTGAGAACTGTACCAAACAACAGAAACCACATCACTCAAAGACTTTCAACAGCAGCAACAGTTAAAATGGATAGCACATGTAACTCAAACAAAAAAGTAATAACATAAGATGCTGATGTTTAGCAAGGAAACTACTGGAAAGAGAATTAAAAGTACACTTGTAAAATCTGTTCCCCGGAAAAAATTATTTTAATAAAATGATTTTATAAATTTCAACTGATAGTATCACTGTAAGTTCATTTAATGAATGCCAAATGCTTCCTCATGAGGAAACGACTGTTATTGCCATTACTATTAGAGATATGGAGAACAGATACTACACTTGATATTTACCCTACTCCTCTACTGGAGCGAGTTGTGACACAAGGTCAGTTTTTAATGGGGGGAACCTGAGTGCGTACACTCAGGCCATGAGTCAAAGATTACCCAGTCCCGGCTTATGCGGTAATTGGGTACAAAGCTGCTCTTAGCTGGTCATTGCTTCCTGGCCGGTGAACAGGCAGTGAGTATCTGAGAACAGATACTACACTTTGATCCTATCTAAATGGTCAAAGTGTAAAGAAAAGCATAACTCAAGTAGTATTAGCTGCTTGATCAAAGAATGCCAAATGTTTCCTTATAAGGAAACATCTAATATTACAATTACTATTAGAGATGAGGAGTACAGATACTACACTTTGATCCCAGCCTGATGGCCATGGAATAAAGAAAAGCATCTTGAGTCGCATACACTGCTCAGTCAATAAGGAAATGGCTAATATTGCTATTACGTTTTTATAATATAAACATTCTGGTAGAGCTCTGTTTGCTTTTGTGACAGTAATTAATGAATGGTATAATAAGCAACTTTTTATATTCCAAATCATTTTTTGTAAAAACTTTTTACAATTGAATCTTAATATATGTTACAAATCTGTAATTCTGTTTTTATGTTAGCTGTGTGACAGGTGAGGTTTCTTTGTCACAAGATCAGCAATGTCATCTTCAGTATATGACATGTTAAATCTCAAGTCATGTTCAGCATTCAGTGGGCAGATCTGTCACAGAAATTCGGCTGCAGTACATCCAGTTTGCGACAGATCTTTCATCTAGTTTGGTATCAGGTTTATTGCCAAGTTTGTTTATTCTGATTTTAAAATCTTAATAGTTATGGTTCTATAAATGAAAATGTAAATTAATATTAATTTACATTTTCATTTATAAAACCATAACTATTAACTGGTAGGCACCATCTGTCCGAAGACATGATTCTGAAACAAAGGAAACTTTCTTGGATGCTTATACTACAATATTCACATGGAAATAGATCGCAATATATTAGACTACCTCTGTCCCATAATGTTTGGTACATTTAGTATATGAAGTATGTATGCAAATGTACTAATTATGATGGAACAGTCTCTGAAAAAACACTGAAGAATTGCTGTCTTATAGGAACATGCAAATTTGGGGTACTCTAAAAATTCAAGGATTCTGATCTTATTTTATAAACTAAATAATGGTATATATATATGTATATATATATATATATATATATATATATATTGTAAGAAAGTGACAGAACACATACATTTTAAACCTGCTGTTCAAGCATTTACTTATATAAAGAGTGCTCGATACAAAGTAGAGCTTTATATTGTAATACTTGTTACAATGGTTTATAAAAGCATAGTATCACTACACAAAAATTCTCATGTTTTGGAGCACAATCGCTCCTCTTTGGATGATTTGTGGAACTGAAAATAAATGATGGAAATTATTTATTTTTGGGAATGTGATATGTAGGTGATGTGGGGGATGAGAATTTAGTATGTCTAAGCTGGTCCGTCGGCAGTTTGTAACCATAGAGATACAGATTTGTATTAGGAGATGGGGGTGAGGTAGCTTAGTTCTGGACAGGTAAATTCCCATCCCCCACACCACCTACATATCACATTCCCAAAAATAAATCGTTTCCACCATTTATTTTCAGTTTCACAAATCACCCGAAGAGGAGTGGTTGTGCTCCGAGAATTTTTGTGTAGTGATACTATGCCTTTATAAATCATTGTAACAATTATTACAATATATATATATATATATATATATATATATATATATATATAGAATAATAGGTATATTTATTAATATATACCTTTTGCTCAGTTTTCTTGCATTGGGCACTGTTACTATTAACACCTGACATATATTTATATATTGATGTGTATCTGTGTATATACATATATCTATACTTATTTACATTCATACATTATATATATTCATAGAATGAGCATGAGTGAGGCCCTGTGGTTAGAATGTTTGCTTTCTGACCATGACATTAGGGTTCAAATCCCACTACAGTCAATTTGTCAAGAGGGTAACTTCTTCATGTCATCGGCCTGTAGAGACAATCACATCGCACGTCTTTAGAAAATGCCTAAGAAAATAAACATACCATGGGTTGACCCAAGCTTAAGCTGAGTAAAACTGAGGAGACTAAACTCTTTGGAAACCATCTATGGTTGAGCTAGGGCAGAGTCACAAGTCATCGGGACCGAGGGTTTGAATGTACCGGCCTTGTTCAGATTACTGATTATGTCAGATAATGTGCTCTCTCCTAGAAACCATAAGCAAAGACCACTGAATACAGGTGGGCTCTGTGCCTGTTGAACAAACACAAATGTTCCTGAGCAGGAGTCTGCAATAGGGATCGATTAGCAAACAGGCATACTCAGATACAAGAAACCTGCCATAATTATTATGCACAGAATTCATAATTATAATTCTGATCTAAGACAATAGCTCCAGGAATTAATATTTTGATCCTAGGTAGGGTATGAATATATGGTAATTAGGCAGACATGCTGATACATATGTATATATCATCCCAACAATTTTGATGGGTAATATGATAGTAATCATAATAATGGGTGTATCCTTTTTATTATAATAAAAAATGGTGTGTATTTATTTGTGTGTGTATATATATATATATATATATATATATATATATTGATTGTTTAATTACTTAGTTTCTGCTCATAATATGATTAGACCAGTGCATATTTGTATTAAAAATGTTCAATACAATTATATTGTAGAACTTTTGAATATTTTCCATTTATAAACCAGTTATTATGCTTATTGAAAATCGTCTGAAGACACCACTCATAATAGAAACCTAGGTCATGTAATAACTTGTTTACAAATGGAATATATATATATATATATATATATAAGCATGCAGTGTAGATATAGAAGAATCCAAAGGAATATCCTGTACATACAGTGGTAGGATAACTCTCTAAGAGAGCTCTAAATATATATGTATATAAATACATATAGAGCAAATATAAGAAAAAAAATTAGGCAGACATATTATTTCATGGTAAATCGGAAGTGTGGGCCTATTTCAGGCAAACCAACAACAGCTTCTGTTTTTATTGTACAGAAGATTTTACATGAATCAAGATTCATGTAAAATCTATACAATAAAGATGGAAGCTGATGTTGGTTCGCCTGAAATAGGCCTATACTTCCGATTTACCATGAAATAACATGTCTGCCTAATTTTTTTCTCTTATATATATATATATATATATATATGTATGTATCCCTCCTGTCCTGTTCAGGGGAGGTGGGGTGAGGATAACCTGTAAGGAAACAGCCAATACTGCTCTCAGATATTTTGCTACCATTTTTGATGGCACTCATATAATGATAAATGAGGTGATAACCTTGCTTTTGAATTAGCAGAAGATTAATAGAAAAGATTTTTAGGGAAACTAGAAATAAAGATATGGAGATATATTTGCTGGAACCTTCAATACAAAAGGTGAAGGAAACATTTATATTGGTCTAAACTGTAACCCTGACTTCTGAAAAAAATGTAATGCCAAAAATTAGGATAGTTCCACTAGTGAATAGGGGAAAGCTTTCTGTCATTGGCTACACACCTCATAAAAAACCAACATGTTCTACCAAAGACATCAACCTGTGTGCTTTATAAAATGTAATTTATTTTTCTTGGTCTGTCAGGAAATTAAAAAAATTGGTTACATGACAGTTTTGCGAAAGGAGGAAGTCTTGTGTACCAGAAATTTTTCTTGAATGTTTCTCTCCTCTCATATTGTATTCTTCATTATGTTTTCAATGTCATAAAAAAAAAATTCTTTTAAAAATCAGAAGTTAAAAAAAAAACAACAAAAAAACGGAAAAAGTGAGATGTTGCGGGGAATGGATGGGTAGGGTAGGGAAGAAAAAACGAGAAAATTTACTTTTTTCATTTCAATTTTTTTTAAATTCGTAAATAATTCATGGCAGGATGATTTTTTTTTCTTTTTCTTTATTTATTTTTTTTTACTTCATTTTGTTTTGTTTTTTCTTTTACTTCTCGAGTTTTTCATTCGCTTTCAATTTTAATATTTTTTTCTAAGCAAAACAGACAAAAAATATATATATAAAAAAAAGAATGTAAACAAAAAAAAGCAAGGGGTGTTGGGGAATGGGGTGGGCATTTCAGGAGGCTGGCAGGGAAGGTGAAATCAAAATTTTAAAAAATCCCATATTATATAAATGAATTATATTTTTAATTTTTTTTTTCATTGTTTTTTTATGTTTTCTTTCTGTAAATCTTGAATTTTAGTTTTTTTTTACTCGAAAGGTGTTTTTTGTTAGTTTCAAATGTAATTTTTTTTCAAACATTTTTATTTTTGTCTATTTTTTTTTTTTATCTATCACAGTATTTAGCCAACAAGTTTGCTCTTACTACGAATGGGTGGGGAAGAGCCATGATACATGTTAGTTTATGTTGGAAATCTCGAGAAAAAAAGGAAAAAAAAAACATGTCCAACTTTTGTACAATAATTGTTTGTGTGGGTATCAGAAGTATTTTTTCAGTATTTTTTGCTGTTTTTTTTTGTTTTTTCCCACCATATATCATTAGTTTCTTTTGTTTCTTGAGTTATTCATAATTTTTCATTAATTTTTTTTTCCCATCATTATCATCAACATCATTAGAATCATCAAAATGACAATTTATTTTTTTTTTAATTCTGTCTTTTTTTTCATCCATATTTATAATTTTTTCCAGTTTGTCATTTTTTTTTCATTATCGGAGGGTTTTTGCAGATTTCGTTAAATTCCTTTTTTTTTCTTCTTCTCGGGTGTTTCTGATAATTTTTCTTATTCTGTCTGCTTCCATTTTTTTTTCCTTTTTCAATCAAGCATTTTACCATTCCAGAGTCTCTGATATCCAAACATTCTGTCCTTCCAGAGTATAGTCGCAGACATTCTTAAGTAAAGTAGTTTTTGCAGGTTATACACACACACATATAAATATGTGCATGTGTGCATATTACAGATTATATTTATTTTGACATTTTCATTAGAAAAAACAACTTATGGATCCTTGTTTAAAAAAAACTTATTTTTTATGTTGCCCATGTTATAGCAATCAACGATTTTATCATTTTAAACAAATTTAATATACATGTTCCTTTTCATCACTAAAATGCTTCTTTTCATTTTTAGTTCTTTTCCCTTACTCCATCAACTTTGAGGGAAGAAACTAACAATTTTAGACATTTGAAGATATCATACATATATATAAAAAATCCTGGTAGGTGGAGGAGTTGCATTTTCTTTCTCATCTTCAGCCTACGAGCTACAAAAGTAGGCCGATGTATATTAACGAGAAAAACAAGGAAATAGTAAAATGGTATCTGAATTCCTCTTTTGGGGAAGTGGATAAAAAGGATTGATTTCTTTATTTTTCGGTCCTTTTAGTATGCAAATTTGATATCAAAATGCAAATTTGACATTAATATGCAAATTTAAACAACCAGGTTTTAAAAAAAACTAAATGAAGTTCTTTTTTCTTCTCTCTTTTTTTCTTTTAAGACTCTTTGCAACACACATTAACGAAATATCATTTTTTTCTTTTCAGGTTGGTCAGTCTTTGTGGACTTGTTTAGAAAAAAAAATTTTTTTTTTTCAGTTTCTGCAATAAAATTATCTGGTTTCTTTCCTGGTTATACCTCCCCCATTAAATTTTTTTTCTGTCTCATCATCGATTAAAAAATATTTACATCAATGGTACAGAAGTTGGCATCAAATAATTTTCATCTTTTTGAAATTAGTTTCAACAACTTTTTCTTTCTTTGTCTCCTTCCTTTTTCTTTTTCTTTATTTTATATTTTTTGATAAGAAGCTATTGAGTGATAAATATTTTTTTCTTGTGTTTTGTCTTCATCTATGTCCATAATCAAGGCTTTTATTTCTTCATAAAGATTTCAATCCTCCTATTACCACAGTAGCAATCCTGACGAAATAGCAAATAAAGGCTTTTAAGGTGCCAGTTAGCTTTCTTCGTTTGTTGCCCAACGGAAAGACAAGACACTTATACAAAAACAGTGGGAGGTGGGGGTCACACCCTTATAAAGTACAAATTTGTTTTTTGATTGCTGTTTTTTTTGTTTTTTTTATATCACTGTTTATTTTAGTTTGATAACATTTTTAATATTAATAATAATAAAAATAATAGTGATGATGTCTTCCATTTCATCTGTAAATGAAGCAATTATTAGTGGACATCAAAGTTTAAATAAAATTTTAAAACAATGTAGAAAGCTCCCTATATCCCCCCAGTCTAAATATTCCTTGCCCAAGTGGTTATGCGGGAACTTATCTACTGCCCAGTTGTAACAAAGATGTCTTGTAAAATTAACAGTATGTCCGACAGAAGGTATTGAAAAGCTGTATAACTTTCATGGTAACAGCAGCAGCAGCTTGCAAAACTTTAGTAGAAATGTATAAAAAAAAATACCCATAATTCTTATTTCCTGGGTAAATTCTTTCTAGGATTTTTCTCTTCTTTTCAAATTCATATTTTTTAATGTGTTCTTTCATTTTATTCATTTATATATATATATATATATATGTGTGTGTGTGTGTGTGTGTGTGTGTTAACTTATATTCATTCTTTGTTCAACCCATTATTTTTTTTTCTGCATTGTGTCGACTTCAATTAAGACTGTCAATGTGTTAGATCTGAATTAAATACAATCATCTGGTCGCAGCTGGTGTGGGTGGAGTGCCCGGACATCATATAATACCTGGGATACCTGACTCGTAGGTCACTCGTGTGGTCATTGGATCATAGGAGCCAGCCAGGAAATAAATATCTTCGCAATCATCCATTTTGTTATTGTCCTCAAACTTGCGGCTACGGAAATCAGTAATGGAAAGCACCTCACACTTATGTGAGATGGTTTGCACGTCGTTCTCATCGACATGGGTCGATTGAAATAAAGCTCCCTGAAATTTACAAAAAGAAAAGAAGAAAAAGTCAAAAATGGCGTTAGAAAGAGGAAATTTCAAAATCCGTAAATTTACTTCATTTTAACAATGATTTTACATTTCACAACGATTTTGATCAAAACAATAAACAATTTTTCTTTGACAATGTTCGTCAGTCTCTTTCTATCTCTTGTTTATGGTCAAACCACTGAAGTTAAGCAATGTCAAGACCAGTCAGTATCTAGATTGTTATTGTTGATTGATTTGTTGTTGGTTGGTTGTTTTTGTTTTATGGCATATCAACACCTCGGCGGGTCATTTATTGCCAACTAAATTTTATTTATTTATTGCTGGTAATACCTTTTTCTTTTAACAATTTATTGTTGTTTTTTTTGTATAAGTTTTGTGTCTAGTAATACTTTTTTCTTTTTGAGTATCAAGATTCATTGGGATTTGTTTTTAAGGGCTGGGTCCCCTAGTCCTACCCTTGTTATTTAACCCATAACTGGAGGGAAGGGACAGATTAATACCTTTCCCAAGGGTACCAGTGCTTAAGTGAATGCAGGGTATTCAAATGGAATTTGAACTTGGCTCACCGATTTCTCTTTCCAAGCCGATATCCACTGCACCACAACGCACATCCGTCACTTAAACACTTACATTCCTAAGCGGTCACCCATCTAAGTACTGACCAGGCTCAACGTTGCTTAACTTTGGTGATCAAGCGAGAACCGGTGTATTCAACTCAATAGGCCGTAAGCCTGATTGATTTGTATTTTATGCTTTATCAACCCCTTGTGGATTTTTTTTTAATCATTTCACCCCAAGCAAGGCAGGACCACACTAGTACACAGCATATTACAGTGAGCAAAAAGGCAGTAGGTATTAAAGAAAGAGTAAAAGATGAACAGGATTCAAGAAGATAGATTTCAGTTGACATTGCATTTAAATCTTTGGAGATTGTAGTGAAACAAAGAAACAGAAAGGAGTTCCACAGATGGGAAGTGCAAGTGAAGAAACTGTTTAAGTAGAAGTGGGGGTTATGTTTAACTATTTCAATGGCAACAAATGAGACCTCAGGTTTCGGATCATATTTTATTTACACATTTTTGTAAAGAGAACTTTTAACAAGAGTCAAATGCATTGCTAGTAATATTTGTTGTTTTGTTTTTTTTCAAAAAAGGCATTCCTGGAAATTTTTTCTTTTTTGTGCGTGTGTGTTTTCTCTCTCAAAAATGACTTTTCTATTAATATTTAATTTTTTTTTTCAAAAGGTATTGCTGGTAATATATATATATATATTTTTTTTTTTAATATTTTCTTGTAAAGTCTGACCACTTTTAGATATGATAGTATGTTGTTCAAATTTACATTTTTAAACAGATCAAACATGTTATCAATATTATACAATTGTTGTCTAGAGATATTCTAGATATTTGGAAATTCTATCAAAATATGTTTTATTGATAGTACTTGTTCCACTTGGCACACCAGTGGAATTTCATTAGTAAGTTTTTGTATTGTGGAATGAAGAGATACACAGTGAAATGTAGGTAAACTACTTTATTACCAGAGTGGTACAACTAATAGGTATATACAATATTTACAGTCTCTCGCAGTAGTAGTCATTACTACACAAAGTCCGTGATAATGACAACTCCTTGTGCTAAACGCACATTGTCTTTTATACATCCAGGCGACTGGATATCAAATGGTACGAGCCACGACACAACATAAGTTAAGAAAGAATGTGTCATTCTCATATGGATGACACTCAAGTGGACTATTACAACCTCCTCAAGGAAAATGCAAGAATTATATTTTGTAATAAATATTTATACACAAGAGCAAAAATGTTATTAATTAATCAAAATTTTTAAGTATTCATCAGATTAACTGAACTCTAAACTTTAAGATTTTGAAAAAAATTAACTTTTTTTTGCATATGAATACTAGCTGCAAAATAAAAACCCTTCATTTGCATCGATAAATTCCTTCAGAGTATAAAACATATAAGATAAGTTTTCCTTTTGACGTTATTCATATTGTCCTTTTAAAGATATACTCTATCTAAAATTTTATATCTATCTACCTATCTATATTTATATAAAGTCCCTCAGAGGACGAAACACATCAGCTAAGATAAGTTTTCCTTTTGACGTTATATTGTTTTTTCACAGATATATTCTATCTGACATTTTACGTCTATCTACCTATCTATATCTATATAAAGTCCCTCAGAGGATGAAACACATCGGCTAAGATAAGTTTTCCTTTTGACATTATTTATATTGTCCTTTTACAGATATACTGTAACTGAGGAAGGAGGGCTTGGAGAATCTGATGCTCACAGATCAGATAAAAAAGAAGCAGGGGAAAGCAACATGTGACATACTTGATGGACTTGAGCAGGTGGATTTGGGAGCAGGGTTTAGGAGGGCAACAGGATAAGGGGTGTTAAAGGCTACAAGGGATAGGGAGCTGTGGAGGGCCATGATCACCTACTTCCTGAAGGGACATGGCTCATACGAGTACAATGTTTATGGCCTTGAGCAAATAAATAGTAGAGCAGGGTTTGGGAGGAGTAACAAGAGAAAGGTTATTAAGAGCAACAAGGGATAGGGTGATGTGGAGGGCCATGATCATCTATGTCCTGAAGGAACACAGCACATAGAAGATATATATATATATCTTCTTCTATGTGTCTGTATATATATGTGTGTGTAGATCCGTCCTTGCGCAATGTGGCTTCCCTGTGCCTTTTCTACAAATACTTTCACTGTTTTTGCTCCAATGAACTTAGCTCACTGGTGCCCCCTATATATGAATTTACTCAAGTCACCTGATTAACAACTAAGTCTCACTCTTTTACTGTAAAACCAATAAATTTAAACACATTCTACTCCAGCAGCTTCTTTTCTCACACTTCCTGTGGAATTCCCTTCCATTTACTTGCTTTCCTGACAGCTACAATCTTCAAGAATTTAAATGCAAAGTCACTAGTAATTTCCTATCTCACTGACCTGCATCCTCTCTCTCATGCTCCTTTCTCTGTCCACTCCACTCTCATCAGTATTCGCATCTGTCTCTTAACCACTTCCAGACACCCCCTATAACCTGTCACTCTTTCTCATAACTTATCTCCTAAGTAACCCTCTGCACAACAGTGGCAGTAAAATGCCTTGCTTGGGGTAATATGATTATAAAAAAAACTTTGTTCAAATTAATTGAAACAACTGCTTTAGTTTCCTTTCTTTCACCATACAGTTTTAGACCCACTGGAGTGACAGGGTGTAATTGATTTCTGTTTTTACCACAGATTAGGTCATTTGCAGTGGTGTGTAGTGATATGAATCTATTTTCAGGTTGCATGATAAAATTTGTTTTGTCTTGAAAAATATTGCATCATCTGTGATTGTATTAGATTTTTATCACACCCAAATATTATTGTCTCAACTGTCAATTAGTTGTCCAGTGGCCACTGTCTAAAAATGGACGTTACTCCAAGAAAATGTACAAAAATTGTAAAGCTGCATGAACACACTGGCAAGCCTTACAGAGATATTGTTGGTGTCAGCCTTTCAACTGTCAGTTGCGTCATCAAGGCGAAGAAACAAACTAGATCCATCAGTCCAAAATGTAAAGGAAAATTCGGTCGGAAGAGAAAAACAAAGACAAGAGACAACACATACATGATCAGGGAAAGTGTGAAAAATCCTAGGAAGACATTTTTTTTTGTTTCATTTAATTTGTACAAGAGTGTACTCGTTGAATACTGACCTTCAAATTAAGAAGATTTTTGCCGTCTTTAGTTTCCTCAGGATGATAGAACCATTTCACTTTGACAACCATGTTGCCTCCCCATCCTTCCCAAAGACTTTCAATGCTGCCTACATATGGCAAGTGGGGGCGCCCGGTGGACAAGAACACGGCACAGTCACCAACCTGAAAGATGTGCATAAATTAAAAAACAATTTTCAAAACTGAAAATGAAAGAAAACTGAAGATAATCTTCTCAACATTACGACAGACTAGTATGAGGTTAATTAACATTGGTAGAAAGGCAGGTAAAAGAACATTTCATGTTTTACCTGACAGCAAAGTCAGTGGATAGATAGTGGGAGGGTAAGGGGGAAGTCCCACTAAAGGTAGGGACAGAGATACACTGGTTAGTTACATAAAAAAGTACTAGAGGCTAAGGATGGCACGTCCCTGAAAGCATTCACATTGTTTACAGAGAGAAGGTTTGCAGGACCTGATATACAGAGCCTCAGCACTCTTAAATGGAAAACAGTGTGTAACTGGGACACAACCATGAACCAGTCCGCACTAAACACTTTCTGTTACTTATAAGGTGCTCACATATTGAGGAACCATAGGTATTTGGGACAGGTTCATTGGAAACCAAGGTATGATTCCTGATCTTACTTGGTACATACCGTTTTATTTTCATCTCCAGATGCTTAGTCATTCTTCCTATGTAGATGGCTCTGCAACCACAATTATGCTTGTAGATCACAGAATTTATTTGAGGTGGGAGAACATCTTTGCAATCAGATGAGAAAAATAGGGGTGGGTATGGAGATCTATATGAACCTCAGCCAAAATATAACAAGCACGAGCACTTGACGAAATCTGCCTAGACAGGTTTTCACAGCCAGGGAAATCGGAGATAAACACGCTATTTTTTTAACTATAATTAGCTTGACTTTTTTGAAATCAGTAATCTTGTAATGGATAACAGAATAACCACAGAATAAACAGTATTGGGAGGTTACAATATATATATATATATATATATATATACATATGAAATTATTTTGTTTGAACATTAATCTTCATTAATTTCCATAATATATATATATATATATATACATATGAAATTATTTTGTTTGAACATTAATCTTCATTAATTTCCATAATATATATATATATATATATACATATGAAATTATTTTGTTTGAACATTAATCTTCATTAATTTCCATAATATATATATATATATATATACATATGAAATTATTTTGTTTGAACATTAATCTTCATTAATTTCCATAATATATATATATATATATATACATATGAAATTATTTTGTTTGAACATTAATCTTCATTAATTTCCATAATATATATATATATATATATATATATATATATATATATTGTGGTATTAGTATGTGTCATCATAGAAATAAATATAAATTGCAATAATTATCTTATTTTTTCAATTAGTCACAATAAAGTTTTTTTTTAAACATTTGGCAAAGCAGTTACCTTCCCCCTACCTAACACTACTAACCCAATGGTCAAGCCACATACCTCCCACTAGCCTAGAAGAAATTACTACTAAGATTCTGCTAGCTTAACCCTATAAAAGCCAATATCCCTCAACCCCTTCCTTTACTAGACCAAGTCTCCTGAGGTATTAGAATTTTTCCTCATCCTTTGTTTAAATGGTGGACAATGCATGTCTTAAAATGACATGTTTAAAATGGCGATTTTATCTGAATTTACAGATAAATATATATATATATAGGGATGAGAAATGTTTTTAATTTCCAAACATGGTCAGCAAGTTGCGGCTGTGTTCATAATTGATATTATTGAAAACTGGTTTCTTTTTTAATATTAATGCTTCTATTATTTTCAACCATTTGTTTCAATAAGAAAGAAAAATGGAAATGTCAATAATAAAACAGATGCTAGAACTCAATAATATCAATTATGAACATGCCCACAACATGCTGACCATGTTTGGAAATTAAAAACAAATCACACTGCTTGTTGCATACATATGTTATAGTTTCTCTGTGTAAGACGAATTAGGAACAAGTTTGGAAATTACAAACATTTCATACTGTTTGTTGTATGCATGGGTTATAGTTTCTCTGTGTGGGACAAATTAGCAACAAGTATGTATATTTTGGTATGAAAAATTTCTTTGAGAACAAAACATGTTTGTCATTTCTTTCTTTCAGCTATTTTGTTCCGTCTGTTTCATTAAGGTGTTGATATATCACGGATATACTAATGCCCATAATGGGGGAATTTTTTTTTTTTTTTTTTTTTTTAATCATCTCACCCCAAGCAAGGCATTCCACTACCACTATTGCGCATGGGGCTACATAGGGGAAGGTAAAGAGAAGGAGTGGTTAGACATAGGGAATGTCAGGAAGAAGGTGACAGATGAGTAAGGATAGCGAGGATGAGGGTTGGGCAGATGGGAAGAGTGTTTGATAGAATGGGAGCAGGTTAGTGTGTTAGGAGGCGTCTATTGACCTTACATTTAAACTCCTGGAGATTGTAGCCGTCGGGGAAGCAATCGTTTGGAAGAGAATTCCACAGTCGGGAAGTGCGAGGAAAGAAACTGTTGGAGTAGAAGTTACGGCTGCATTTTATCGGTTTCACTGTAAAAGGGTGGGATCTAGTTGCTAATCTAGTATCTCGTTCAAATTCGTATTTAGGGGGCACTAGTGATCTAAGTTCATCGGAGCAGAAGCCGTGAAAGTATTTATAGAAGAGACACAGGGAAGCCACATCGCACCGGTGGGAGAGAGACTGCAGGCGGTCTGCCAAGTCGGTATCTATCACATTACAGACCCTCCTCTGAACCTTATCGAGAAGCCCGAGGAGAACAGCAGGGGCACCCGACCAGATATGGCAGCAGTATTCAATGCACGGGCAGATGGTAGATTTATAAAATACAAACTGGAAATATTCTCTCCAGTAGAGTACCCCCATAAGGCAGATATATTAATAATCAAATGGCTGATACGATTTTGGTTCAATAGGGAGAGACAAGAAAAATTTAACACAGTCAAAAGTATTACATACCATAATAGTTTCCTTTTCTCGTACAATTGCTTTGTAAAATTCTTTCTTAGCTTTGCCTTTCATTCCAGGCCGTTTTGTACTCTTTCCAGACCAGCGCCACAGCTGCCTGGCAGGTAGAAATGCTGCAAGAAAAAAAAACAAATATCGAAAATTTTAAAAAATAAACTAATTTAAATTCTTTAGCTTTGATTTTTGGAGAGTGTTCAAATGACAATGTTGTATTATCAATGACAAAAATCCTAATACTAAATTAACTCTTTATGAAAAGAAACTGAGAATAGGAGTAAAAAGCCTGTATCAAATATATCAACTAAAGCTCCCTAATTCTTTAAGTCAGTGGAATACATGTTTTGCCTATTATGTGCAATTTTTCAGAAATATCCCTATGTTTTGAAGATCTACCCCAAGAAATGAATTTAATACATTTCATCGACAAAGATAAATAAAATTTTAAATTTAAGCATGAGATAAACTGAATGTTATCGGAATTTGATTTGTCAACTAATGAAAATTACAGCAAGAAATGAAATCATTAATTAAAGAATCGGCTTTGACAATTATATTTGTATCAAATAAATGTAACATGTATGCTTGTGTATTTGATGTCAATTCTTTTGCTGATTTTCACCAATTTCAACATCCATATAAAAAAATTCTCAAATAACTGGAGAGATTGATTTACAATGAAACACTGTTTTTCCTTAAATTTTACAAGCATTTGGCAAAATATCTTTAATACCTGCAGTTTTCATTTATGGTTTCATTTGAAAATTTTTGTTTTTATAATAATGCTCGCCTTGTATAAGGCTCAAGAGCCACTTTAAGTAGAGGGTTGCAGAGTAAGAGGCACACTTTATACAGATATGTGGGGAAGATAACAGTCAACAGTAGACTTGAATAGGTCAAAATAGTGGTGATCAGGGAAGCATCCTCTTGGGAGTTGGTACCACAAAGAATTATTAGTGAAAAGAAGCTGCTTAAGTGGAACTTACAGCTCATTAATGGAGCATGAAAGAAAGGAGTGCTTTGCAAAAATATTACAAATTCAACATTTGTGTTTTCAGTTATTTTGAATTTTATTCTAAGTTTATTTTTTCACACAGACTTTTTTCCCTATTATATAATATATGGGTATCAAATGCCCCCATATATATATATATATATATATATATAATGTAGAATATTTAATATTTGGTATTTAAGTCAGGTAAATTCTGATAGAGACGAACTCAAAAGAACTCAATGTTAAATTTAATTAATTTAACAGGGTAATATAATTTAGAAAAATTTTTAGATATTCTACAATTTCATGAGTAATACATATTTTGCAGCACGAAAAAAGCTGCTCATCAGACCTAAAAGATGTTGTCTCTTTGGGGTCTGATGAGCAGCTTTTTTCGTGCTGTGAAATATGTATTACCCATGAAATTGTAGAATATCTAAAAAATTTTCTAGAGTATATATATATATATATATATATATATATATATATATATATTAGAGGCATAGTGGTGTAATGGATAGTGGTACATATCAAGAGATTGGGGAGCAGAGTTCAAATTCAAGTCAAGTTAGCTACATTCACTTGTGCAAATACCCTTGGAAAAGGTATGAGTACATTTTTTCTCCCTCCCCAGCTATGGATATATAGCATGACAGACTGGGTCCTATAGCCTTGGGTGACAACTGATCAAGGAGAAAGACAATTTTGGATTCAAAATCCCTGACTATCTCTTCTCCTTCCCCCAGCTATGAATAGACTGGAAAAAATAGTCTTGGGTGGCAACCAGTCTATGAGAAGGACAATTTTGAATTCATTTAAAACCTCCAACTATGGGTTAAATATAAGGGCAACTCTGAATTTAAAATTCCCAACAAAGGGTTTAAGTGTCACCAATCCGTAATTGGCGAAGAGTGGTGAGTACAATAATTTTACAAAATTGTACAATCTGAGTGTTGTGGTTTTGACTTAGCATGGTGCTCCACAAAGGTATACTTTAGCGATAGTTGATACTCAAACAAATTTTTAAATGGGAAGAATGAGGATAATATAATCTGTTGTGTTATAAATTCTAATTCTACCAGTTCCATATAGGTTGGGGCATTTTTTGGATGAGATATGTATGCAAATGTACCAACTATTATGGCAAAAAAAAAGATAGTTTAAAAGAACCCCCAGAAATTTAATTTGAGTTTTAATATATATCAAGAATTTAACCCTCTAGGGCCATTCGTATCATAAAGTGGGGGATCAGTTCTATATTGTTATGAAGTAATAAACAGATCCCCCACTAATTACTACTTAACCCTCTAGGGCCATTCGTATCATATTTGATACAGTATTTCCCTATAAGGAAACATTTGGTATTTCCCTATAAGGAAACATTTGGTATTCATTGACTGAGCAGTCAGTACTGCTTTCATTTGAAATTTATAAAATATTTCTCTTAAAAAATTTTTCAGAAAAATATTTCTTTCAAGGCTTGTTTTCATACTGTATCAAATATGATACGAATGGCCCTAGAGGGTTAAAGCCAAAAAATAAAAGGCCCTGGAAGTGTTCCAGATTCCAATCTGTTTTAAAATCTTTCTTTCTGTTAAGCATGTTAGATGCTAGGCATCACCTCTTAAGAATTGTTTCTCTTTAAACATGTCTTGTTGGTTGTTTGATCTTAGGTATGTTCTTCAGATTCAATACAATTCAGAAGCAAAGTCAGACAAAGTCTCTAACTTGGCCGTAAACAGTTTACCTTTGTGTTTTGTATAGGTAAGCATATGGCCAAATTGACAAGCAATTGGAACAAGTGCTGAGAGAGGTGGATTCTTTCCTTTTCTTAGTTTCATTATATGAAAGGGATATAAAAACATTCTGACCTCAGATTGACCTCTGTCTAATTTAATTTTGGATAACCGAATCGACAAATTGGGGTGCTGAGTTCGAATTCTAGTTGAATTCCTTGCATTCACTTATGCACAAATGCCCTTGGAAAAGATATTAATCTGTCTCTTCCCTCCAGTTATGGGTTAAATAATAGGACAGAGTGGGTTCTATAACCTTGGCTGGCAACCAGTCTACCACAGAAAGCAATGGCAATCTACTGCGGAATAATCTCCTGCCCAGTCAGTCATGTCTCTTTCGAAACATGATTGCCCAAAGCATGTATCACGTGTGGCACTCAACTGACTGACTGAATATAATAGTTGGAATCATGATTAAGGTTTCTACTGGTCATAGAGTGGGGGATCGGTTTTCTATTGTTATGAAGTAATAAACTGATCCCCCACTAATTACTACATAATAGTATAATATATCTCTTCTACCTCTAGCTATGAGTCAAATAACAGGACAGATTGGGTTCTATAGCCTTGGCTGGCAACCAGTCTAGTGCAGAAAGCAATGGCAACCTACTGCGGGATAATCTTTTGCCCAGTCGGTCAAGTCTATTTTGACACATGATCACCCAAAGCATGTATCACGTATGGCACTGAACTGTCTGATACATTTTTGCCCTTCCTTATATTTATTATGTCCATTTAAGCATTTCATATAGAATCTTTTATATTTACTAACAAAATGAGCACCATAGATAATCAAAAGGCAACCGGGAATTACTTAAATAAGTTGGTCCACTTGTAAAAAAATAAGGAAATATCAATTTTTATAGATTAATATTCTTTAGCGAGGGGGGCGGTGTTAACTAGGGTTCCTCAAATAAACTACAATGACCACATGCTTGCAACTCAGGCAAGAGACCTAGTTAGAGGACATCAGCTGTGGTCTAATTTTGGAGAGAGATGGATTCTGCCAGGTTAAAACACTAAAGACATGATGAGTTCACCAAGTAACCATTTGCAGAGAGCCAGACTCTGGCGCACAACTGCGATAATTGTGGAAGAATATTGGACAACTCAGTAAGTCAGTGACCCAATGGCCTCTTCCAGGCTTAAGGGCAAACAACAAGAAAACTTCCCTTCAGCTGTGACACTTGATAAACTTTAGAAAATTACTTCTTGCTGCCTATGGTTTTTAAATGTCACTGATATCTATTCATAATTTGCATATTCATAATTTGCATATTCAAAATTTGCATATTCAAAATTTGCATATTCCTGTTACACTCCTAGAGCAGTTACAAACTTAGACATAGAATATTTAATCTTTCTGGCCCCAGTAATCTGAGACCAAGCTTTTTAAAAAATATGATTTTGTTAACATTTTAGAAGAGGGGGTCCTATTCATAATATCGATACAGTGTCAAATAGATCCCTGACTTTTTATAAAGTTATCAGGATACAGCTGTTTGTTTACAAATGTCAAGTTTAAAACTGTTCTTGTATCATTCTTATTGGCACAAAAAAAAACAGACATCATTTTATATTTTCCATTTGTAAACGAGTTATTACGTGACCTAGGTTTCTACCATGAGTGGTGTCTTCAGGTGATCTACATCTAAACTTATTTACAAATGGAACTTTATCTCTGTGTGTGTGTATGTATGTGTGTCCGTTACCAATAGACTCCGAAACGGCTGAACCAATTTTCTTCAAAATTTACACAGTTGTACTATAAGCATCTGCAAGTGTTCTTAGCTAGGTTTTGTGTCGAGATACCCCCGATAAATATCGAAAATCGATAATCGAAAAAATCGGCTTATAGAAGGAGTGATCCGATTTTAATCAAATTTGATGCACTCATAGACAAAGACATAAGAAATGATATTCAGAAATTTCAAGGTTGCAGTTCTTACAATAGTGTAGAAAATCAATAATATATATATATAAAAGGCAAAATGATTGTGTGTGTGTCTGTTTATCTGCCTGTATGTCTGTATTTTTTTCAGCCCTTTTATTTTAGTTTTTGCTTCGGGTTTGGCTCTAAGTAGGTATAATTGTAGTTCTTAGTCACAGCCATGACACCATTTACTCAGAAAACTTATTTAGCCTTCAAAATTCAGTTTACGATGAAAAAAACTTATTTGATATCGATACCAGGAAATCAAAATTTGACTTACATCCATTCATTTTTCTTTCAGTCTATGGTTTTGCTTTAACTGGAAGCAACTATTGCTTTTTAGTCTTTCGTGCTAACATCCAAAGAGTCTGAGCTCCAGGACCATGGATTAGTTTTAAAGCTTTCATTATACCCAAGCAACACTGGGCTATACTGCTAGTATGCAATAACTGATTTTACCATTTACATTTTTTTCAAGAATGCTCACATAACGGTGATTTTTTTTTGTGAGTGTTATGTGAGCATTTTGTGAGCATTATGTGAGTGTTTTATCAGCATTCTTAAAAAAAAATGGTAAACGGTAAAATCAGTTATTGCAAATCGCCTGAAGACACCACTCATGGTAGAAAGCTAGGTTGTGTAATAACTCGTTTACAAATGGAAAATATTCAAAAGTTCTACAATATAATTGTATTGAACACTTTTAAATACAAATGTGCACTGGTCTAATCTTATTATGACCAAAAACTAAGTAATTAAACAATCAATACATATATATATATATATGTATACACATTTTTATGTTTTACGAGCTATTGTTTGGTGAAACAGATTTTTTTTCATTTCTCTACAAAATGATTCTTTGTCATTAAAAAACGAACAGTTGCATACGTTTTTAAAGTAATGTCACAGTAATTATTGAAGAAGAAAAATTTACATAAATTTTCAAGGTATGACATTTGTAAAAAAAAAAACTAATTTGATACTCTATCAGTATTACAGAACCACAATTCTAAATGAAAAAAATGCAATATTTAACAATTCTGACAAATGAGGGTTGCCTCACTTCTTGCTGCCCATGATTTTTAAATCTCACTGATATCTATACAGAATTTGTATATTCCTGTTACACCCCTTGCCTCTCTTGTCCAAGAAAAAAATAGAGCAGTTAGCAGCTTGGAAACAGAATATTCTATTTTTCTGGCCCAAGTAATCATTCTCAGGTCAAATGGCATTCAATCTTGCCTGTATCCTACAGCTGTCACAGCTACACTGCCACAGCTACACTACTCCTTTCACTTATTACTTTATACATGCATCATCTGGGTGATGCTGTGTCTATATGGTGTTCCATTAAAACAGACTGAAGTTAGCAGTAAAAAAAACTGTTATTGGCAAAATTTTATTATCTCATCATTCAATAAAGCCATTGTTGCATCAGCTGCATGGGTTGTGGCGCAGTCTTGTTGGAACCACAAATCTTTGACAATTGGAGTAGATAGACTAAACTATCGCCCGGTTCACACTCCACCCACATCTATTGAACAGGTGAAGAGGCTCATCCCTTGTTTCCTGTTTAGGATCTGGTTTCCGGCTTTCTCTTTTCCAATCTTTTCAATCTATTCTTTTTTTCTTTTCTTTTCAATTGGAGTAGAGACTAAATTATCGCCCGGTTCACACTCCACCCACGTCTATTGAACAGGTGAAGAGGCTTATCCCTTGTTTCCTGTTTAGAATGTGATTTGTGGCTTTCTCTTTTCCAACCTTTTCACTCTTATGTAGCCCCCTGCACATCAGTGGCGTTACCACCTTGCTTGGGGTGATATGATTAAAAAAGAAAAAAAAATCCATAGCATTCAATTCAGGCCATAATTGCCGTGACTCAAATAATATGATCCAATAGTTTTATTTACTGCTATCTTTAATCTATTTTAATGGAGCACCCTGTAGAAACAGTATCACCCAGATGATGCATGCACTAAGTAATAAGTGAAAGGAGTAGTGTAGCTGTGGCAATGTAGCTGTGACAGCTGTGGGATACAGGCAAGATTTATTAATTTCACTATTGGATCATGTTATTTGATTCATAACAATTATGTGTGAAAAATGATATCGCCCAAATGTTCGCCAAGGCTTCGATCAATGACCAAAATTTTTTATGACATAGTTGATCCTCGATTTCACCAATATGCCTTATTGTCTCATCCTTCAGCTGTTGAATCATTGCTGGCTTGCTGACATAGACTTTACTTTTGAGATGACCCCAAAGGAAGAAATCTAAAGGAGTCAAGTCGCACAATCGTAGTGGCCAATTGACATCACTGTCTTGAGAGATGATGTGAGCTGGGAACTTCTCATTCAATGAAGCTGTTGCTGCATTGGCTGTGTGGGTTGTGGCACAGTCATGTTGGAACCACAAATCTTTGACATCCATAGCATTCAGTTCAGGCCATAATTGCCGTGACTCAATATGATCCAATAGTTAAATCAAAAAAATTTCACTTATAACATAGTTTTATTTACCGCTAACTTTCATCAGTCTTAATGGAACACTTATAAAAGGGAAAGAAATAGCCCTCCAGGGTATTGCTTGAACATTTGTGTTTTTGGGGAGTGGGGTGATAATTTAATTTAATTCTTTTCTTGTAGATTTATGATGTTAATACCATGTGGAACACTAAGTTTTTTTTATAAGAGTCAGATTGAGTTTTTAAAAATAAAGGGGAAACTCAGTATTTAATAATATTGGGGATGTTAAAAAGAATGTTTTAATAAAACATTGTTGGTAAAAGAAAGTAGTAACTATGTTTAAATTGTTCCTCAAAGCAAGAAACATTAAATTTTTTCAGGAGATGCTGATCACATGTGAATCAAAATGTTACAAGAAAACCATTTGAAATCATGATATAGAAAGCCTAAAAGAGCAGACAAAAACCGAACAAGAAATTTTAAAGCCCAAAAAGAAGACTACTTGAATGGACACATATTAAAATTATTCATGCTATTTAGATTCTTTGGGCTGTTGTCCTCATCTTTGTTGCCATATTCACAATGTGTTGGCCATTATAAGCTCTGACCTTTTTCAGGTGATTGGGATTTTGAACTGAAAGTTTAATTTTGGTCACTGGGGTAGATTGTTCTTATTCTCTGAATCATGCCTCTTCCTAATGTCTTAGTTATCTCCATTAAACTCAACCTTCTAAGTTTTTTGTTCACCATTGTTGTAGCCAAGTATTGAACTCACAACTCTTTGGGTCAAGTCACTGGATTTAACCAACACTTTTACCCACTGGGCCATGTGTCTTATTCCAGTGATTGAAATAAAGGGTTCAGTTCAAAATTCTAATTACCTAAAGAAGGTCAGTGTATACAATAGCTGAAATATTGAGAATATGGCAATAAAAATAAGGACAAGT
The DNA here is from genome assembly GCA_037127315.1 of Ascarosepion bandense. Classification (NCBI taxonomy): domain Eukaryota; kingdom Metazoa; phylum Mollusca; class Cephalopoda; order Sepiida; family Sepiidae; genus Ascarosepion; species Ascarosepion bandense. The sequence continues at coordinate 625,960 of JBBBDQ010001394.1, read as the reverse complement.
CCAAACAATATAAATAATTACAATACCTCATCTCAGAAATAGACAGATCTTGAAGAAGGTTGGAATGTCTAATAGCCGAAACATTATGAATATGGCAACAAAGATAAGGAAACAGTCTGAACAATGTAAATAGTGTAAATAATTACAATACCACATCTCAAAAATATTGACAGATATTGAAAATTAATATGGCAACAAAGATGAGGATAACAGTTCGAACAATGTAAATAGTGTAAATAATTACAATACCTCATCTCAAAAATATAGGCAGATATTGAAGGTGAATATGGCAACAAAGACGAGGACAACAGTCCAAACAATGTAAATAGTGTAAATAATTACAATACCTCATCTCAGAAATATAGGCAGATATTGAAGGTGAATATGGCGACAAAGATGAGGATAACAGTCCAAACAATATAAATAGTGTAAATAATTACAATACCTCATCTCAGAAATATAGGCAGATATTGAAGGTGAATATGGCGACAAAGATGAGGATAACAGTCCAAACAATGTAAATAGTGTAAATAATTACAATACCTCATCTCAAAAATATCGACAGATATTGAAGGTGAATATGGCGACAAAGATGAGGACAACAGTTTGAACAATGTAAATAGTGTAAATAATTACAATACCTCATCTCAAAAATATAGACAGATATTGAAGGTGAATATGGCGACAAAGATGGGGACAACTGCCTGAACAATTTAAATAGTGTAAATAATTACAATACCTCATCTCAAATATATAGACAGATATTGAAAGTGAATATGGCAACAAAGATGAGGACAACAGTTCGAACAATGTAAATAGTGTGAATAATTATAATACCTCAACTCAGAAATATAGACAAGCATATTGATTTTTTTAAAATTCAGATACCCTGCCAGAATTTTATTTGAATCTTTGATAACAGCATGCAATGTGTTCTCTAAAAAATGAATGTTTATTGATCTTGATTGCATTTTAATAAATAGAAAAGAGTGTGCTGAACTGCTACGTAATATAAATCCTATTTGGTATAGAAAATGCTGGACAATTTCCACACAAATGAAAAAGAAACTCGAGACAACAGAGACATGATTCTACAGAAGGATGCTGAGAATACCATGAGCAGAACATGTGAGCAATGAGGAAGTTTTAAGGAAAATGAGAACGAAAAAGAGTTGTCGTTTGAATCAGAAAGCTCGGATTTTCCTAAATTTTTGGAAAGTGAATGATCCAATGTCTAATTTGCTACCTCAGCATGTGTTCCAAAGAAAAAAGATTTTGATGATAATGACAAGTTGAGGGGTGCCTATTAGAAAAAAAGGTGGACCTGAAGCAGATTACTAGCACGTTTAATTTTGTTGTTTTTCTTCTTTTTTTTTTTACTTTTATGAGCACAGTCCTATTAATTGTTACTTAAATTTTCCAATTATCAAAAGAAAATTTGAAAGATTACAATATTTAAACAAATTTGGTGGGATTCAGTTTGTCATACAACGTTAAAGTAAATCGATCCTCCATTTTCAGCCCATTATAAGGTTGTATGAGAAACTGGTCCCCACCCCTAAAATTGTTTAAATATTGAAATTTTTGCAATTTTTTTTTTGTCATTCGTAAAGTTTAAGGTGTAAAAGATAATATTGCGCTGAAAAAAGTTCAAAAAATTTGATAACGAACAAATTTACAGGTGGCGGTAATGTCGTACTTGCGACTGGTTTCAAAATGGAGGCTCGATTTACTATAAACTGATCTCCCCCAGAAAATGTTTAAATATTGAAATTTTTCAAAATTTCTTTTGTCAATCGTAAAGCTAAGGGGGTAATCGATAGGACTGCACTGAAAAAAGTAAAAAAAAAATGAAAAACAACAAAATTAAACGTGGTGATAGTCTGCTTCAGGTCTGCTGAAAAAATATTGTTACAAATGGTATGAGAAATAATCTCTATAGAGGTAGCCATCCGAGAAACGGAAAAAAGTGGTATGAGATTAAGAATTGAGAATTCATGAAAATAGTACACTGGACGAATTAGTTTTTAAAGGTCAGCAGGAATAAAAGTGATAATCTCGACACTTCAATACTATGTTTAACACCAAAGTAGACTAGTATGTTAAAATAAAACAAATGGGCTTAATTATTCTATAAAAAATAATAGGTAATATTTTTACTATGGAAATATGTAAACACGATTAACAAATAGTGAAAAACAACATCTGATTTTCATTACTGTTTTAATTAAAATAAAACTTTAACGGTCTTACATTTGATATTTATCAAAACAGTTATCATGGGAGAGAGGCTTAAGCAGTTAAAATTTCTAAGATTATTTAAATTCAGACTGTTGTCCTCATCTTTGTTGTTATTATCGCCTGATCACCTTCTACCTGAATTTCAAGGATAAGGAGTAATCATTATTTAAACGTGGACTATTGTCCTAAGCTTTGTTGTTATTATCACCTGATTGCCTTCTATCTGAATTTCAAGGATGAGGAGTAATCATTATTTAAATGTAGACTATTGTCCTCATCTTTGTTGTTATTATCACCTGATTGCTTTCTATCTGAATTTCTGGAATAGGGAGTTATCATTATTTACATTATTTACATGACGACTATTGTCCTCATCTTTGTTGTTATTATCACCTGATCATCTTCTGTCTAAATTTCTAGGATGAGGAGTTATCATTATTTACATTATTTACATGATGACTATTTTCCTCATCTTTGTTGTTATTATCACCTGATTACCTTCTCTTTGAATTTCTAAGATGAGGAGTAGTCATTATTTACATTATTTATTTCTAGGATAAGGAGTAATCATTATTTACATTATTTAAATATGAACTATTGTCCTCATCTTTGTTGTTATTATCACCTGATCATCTTCTCTCTGAATTTCTAGGATGAGGAGTAATCAACATTTAGATTATTTAAATGTGGACTATTGTCCTCATCTTTGTTGTTATTATCACCTGATCATCTTCTGTCTGAATTTCTGGGATGAGGTGTTACCATCAGTTACATTATTTCCATTCAGACTGTTGTCCTCATCTTTGTTGTTATTATCACCTGATCATCTTCTGGGGTGAGAATTATTTACACTATTTATATATGAACTAATGTCCTCATCTTTGTTGTTTTTCTCACCTGATTAACTTCTATCTGAAATTCTGGGATGACGTGTTATCACTATTTACATATGGACTCTTGTCCTCATTTTTTTGTTATTATCACCTGATCACCGAGATTAGAAATTAGTATTTGAAATACTCTTTATCTGAATTTAAAAGCCATTAAGAAAAATATAACTGCTTTAGCCACCAAGCAGGCCTACACACACATAAAAATACTTTATCATTAGGCTACAGGCTTATTGATGTACATATATGTCGGCTATGCTGACTCTTGTGGTCCTACCAAGATAGGAACTCACCATCCTTGGCTAACAGATGTTTCCTCAGCTTAGGGATATGTTATAAGCAGTGGCAGTAGCAGACTGGTCTCCCTACCTACCGAAGTGGATTTAACCTTTAGGCATTATTTAAGTTTACTGAAATTTCTCCTCAATATAAATTTCTCTATTGTCTTGTGGAGAAATGAATCACAGAATCAGAGAGATCCAAGTTTGAATTCCAGTCGAGTTCATTACATTCACTTATGCGCTATTATAGGTTGGAAAGATACAAATCAATCTCTCCTTCCCCCAGATATGGATAAAATAGCAGGACAGACTGAGTTTTCTAACCTTGGGTAGCAATCAGTCTAGAAGGAAATTCTGACTTCAAAATGGATTGTACTATCCTAAAAGTATGTATATATGCAGTTGGGGACTGCTTGTGGATCCAAATTCCCAATGAAAGACCTAATACTTGCATGCCAAAATTAATATGGGGTCCACTATGCTTGGTCTGATATAGTTTGAATATAACATCAAAAGAAGCCCAATGTTCCATAGGCAATGAGATGGATTAACTAATTTGGCCCTGCTATACAGATCTCACAGAAGTATATGACCACAACAGTAAAAGCTTCATTTCTTTTAGGTGATCATGGCCCTCCACATCTCCCTATCCCTTGTAGCTCTTAGCATTTCACTTGTCACTCCTCTCAAACCCTGATCTCTTATCTATTTGCTCAATCCTATCAATTTTGTCCTTCCATTGTTTCTCTTTCCATCTCTCTATCCTGTGAGTATCAGATTCTCCAATCCTTCCTTCCTCATTTCATATCTCAAAAACTTCAGCTGTTTTTTCCTGATATTAAATTTCCTTTTTATTTCCATCTTCCCCAAATCCTTGTCCTTGCTGACATGTTCAGTCCATGGTATACTCAGTATCCTTCTGTAGAACCACATTTTGGTTGCTTCAAGTTTTTCAATCATCTTTGATGTGATTGTCCAGCTTTCATTGCCATATAGGAGGACAGACATCATAAAACAACACAGTACTCTTTTCTTTGTTTCCAACAAATATTTTCCTGTCTCTTAATACTCTGCTTAGCTTTTGGAATGCCATTCTAATACACCTTCAGATCTAAGCATTGCACTTTTCATCTTGAATTTCTAAGACGAGGAGTAGTCATTATTTACATTATTTATTTCTAGGATGAGGAGTAATCATTATTTACATTATTTAAATGTGGACTATTGTCCTCATCTTTGTTGTTCACCTGATCACCTTCTCTCTGAATTTCTAAGATGAGGAGTAGTCATTATTTACATTATTTATTTCTAGGATGAGGAGTAATCATTATTTACATTATTTATTTCTAGGATGAGGAGTAATCATTATTTACATTATTTAAATGTGGACTATTGTCCTCATCTTTGTTGTTATTATCACCTGATCACCTTCTCTCTGAATTTCTAAGATGAGGAGTAGTCATTATTTACATTATTTATTTCTAGGATGAGGAGTAATCATTATTTACATTATTTAAATGTGGACTATTGTCCTCATCTTTGTTGTTATTATCACCTCATCACCTTCTCTCTGAATTTCTAAGATGAGGAGTAGTTATTATTTACATTATTTATTTCTAGGATGAGGAGTAATCATTATTTACATTATTTAAATGTGGACTATTATCCTCATCTTTGTTGTTATTATATTGGTTTAAAATTAATTGCTTATATTTACTTGTGGAATGATTCTTGCTTGAAATATAAGATACAAGGGCAAACAAAAAAAATAATGAATAACTTATTCTTAATGAGATAAAATTAAAGAATTTATAATATATCATTCAATACAGAGCAATTGATTTAATTTCTGTAAAGCTGCCGGATATTTCAATTAGAAGAAAATTAAATCAATCGGAATTTATAAATAATTTCAACTAAAACACAGGGCAATTTTTAAAAAAATTAGAATTTCATTCAATGCATTTTGCATTTAGCATTTAGCAATCATTCAAATTTAGCATTCATTCAGCATTCATTCATATGTAACATTCCTTTAATATTCATTCGTATATAGTACTCCTTTAACATTCATTCATATTTAGCATTAATTTAACATTCATTCATATTTATCATTCATTTAACATTCATTCATATTTATCATTCATTTAACATTCTTTAAAACTTAGTATTAATTTAACATTCATATTTAGTATTCATTTAACATTCTTTCAAATTTCATTTAAATAATTGAGAAATTAAATATTTTTGGAAAGTACAAAACAGCAGAAAACAGCTATAAAATATAAGACAACATGAGAAAGACAAAAAGAAATGTTTCTTTGCACATCATCTTACTAGTGGTCAGAAATTTAATTTCGGAAAACAGGTGGAAATGGTTTGGCATAATTATTATTGTAGCTTTTCTCCATACCATCAAAAAACGGTAACATATTTTGTCCAATCCTAACTACAATTGGATTGTTATCAACATTGAATCTTTTTTATTCTTTCTAATTGTATCAATATTTATTAATTGTTGGGGGACCAATTTATTACTTCAAAACAACTGAAATTCGATTCTCCACTTTATGTTCATTAAATTTTTATATTAATACTAATTCTAAAACATTGAACTTGGTTACTACCCAGATGGGTGACCACTGAAGAATACCAGAAACTTGGATGTATGGGTGGTGTAATGAATAAAGGCTCCGAATGAAAAATAAGAGAGCTGAGTTTTAATTTCAGTTGGGTTCAATATGTTATTCAGCTGTTTTCCTCTCAGCCATGGGTTAAATAGTAAAACTTGCATCAAAACATCATTATTATCACCAAAAAGTTTAACTGTACAGAATTTACTTATGGTCTAAGTCTTGAGGGTCAGTTTATTATATAACCTCTGTTGTAATCCTGGGGAGGAGGGCAGTGTAGGTAGCCTCCGTAAATAATTTGGTTAGGGGTCATTTTTTAATTAGCCCCTGTAGTAATTCTGGAGCATCAGTTTAGGTAACCTCTGTAATGATTAGGTTGAGGCGGTCACTTTATTAAGTAGCTTCTGTAGTAATTCAGGAGGGGCAGTTTAGGTAGCCTCTGTAAATAATTTGGTTAGGGGTCAGTTTTTTAAGTAACCGCTGTTAAAATTCTTGAGGGTCAGTTTATTAAATAGACTCTATAGTAATCCTGAAGGGTCAGTTTAGGTAGCATCAGCAGTAATTAATTTGGGGTGGGGTGGTCGGTTTATAAAGTAGCTTCTGCAGTAATTCCAGAGGGTTAGTTTAGACACCCTCTGTAATAATTAAGTTGGGGTTCAGTTTATTAAGTAGGCTCTGTAGTAATTCTGGAGGGTCATTTTATTAGGTAGCCTTTATTTGGGGATGTTCACTTTACTAAATAAGATCTGTCGTAATTCTGAAGGGTCAGTATATTAAATAGCCTTTGTTGTATTTTATGGGGTCAGTTTATTTAGTAGCCTCTGTAATAATACTGGAGGGTCAGTTTAGGTAGCCTCTTTAATAATTCAGTTAGTGGGGTCAGTTTATGAACAAGCTTCTGTAGTAATCCTGAAGGGTCAGTATATTAGGTAGCCTTTGTAGCATTTTATGGGGTCAGTTTATTAATTAAATTTTGTAGTAATTCTTTAGGGTCAGTTTATGTAGCCTCTGTAATAATTCGATAATGGTAGGGGTCAGTTTATGAAGTAGCTTCTATAGTAATTCTGGATGGTCAGTTTAGGTAACCTCTGTAGTAATTCAGTTCGGAGGGTCAGTTTATTCAGTAGCTTCTATAGTAATTCTGGATGGTCAGTTTAGGTAACCTCTGTAGTAATTCAGTTCGGAGGGTCAGTTTATGAAGTAGCTTCTATAGGAATTCTGGATGGTCAGTTTAGGTAACCTCTGTAGTAATTCAGTTCAGAGGGTCAGTTTATGAAGTAGCTTCTATAGTAATTCTGGATGGTCAGTTTAGGTAACCTCTGTAGTAATTCAGTTCGGAGGGTCAGTTTATGAAGTAGCTTCTATAGTAATTCTGGATGGTCAGTTTAGGTAACCTCTGTAGTAATTCAGTTCGGAGGGTCAGTTTATTCAGTAGCTTCTATAGTAATTCTGGATGGTCAGTTTAGGTAACCTCTGTAGTAATTCAGTTTGAAGGGTCAGTTTATGAAGTAGCTTCTATAGGAATTCTGGATGGTCAGTTTAGTTAACCTCTGTAGTAATTCAGTTCGGAGGGTCAGTTTATTCAGTAGCTTCTATAGGAATTCTGGATGGTCAGTTTAGGTAACCTCTGTAGTAATTCAGTTCGGAGGGTCAGTTTATGAAGTAGCTTCTATAGTAATTCTGGATGGTCAGTTTAGGTAACCTCTGTAGTAATTCAGTTCGGAGGGTCAGTTTATTCAGTAGCTTCTATAGTAATTCTGGATGGTCAGTTTAGGTAACCTCTGTAGTAATTCAGTTCGGAGGGTCAGTTTATGAAGTAGCTTCTATAGTAATTCTGGATGATCAGTTTAGGTAACCTCTGTAGTAATTCAGTTCGGAGGGTCAGTTTATGAAGTAGCTTCTATAGTAATTCTGGATGGTCAGTTTAGGTAACCTCTGTAGTAATTCAGTTCGGAGGGTCAGTTTATGAAGTAGCTTCTATAGGAATTCTGGATGGTCAGTTTAGGTAACCTCTGTAGTAATTCAGTTCGGAGGGTCAGTTTATGAAGTAGCTTCTATAGTAATTCTGGATGGTCAGTTTAGGTAACCTCTGTAGTAATTCAGTTCGGAGGGTCAGTTTATGAAGTAGCTTCTATAGGAATTCTGGATGGTCAGTTTAGGTAACCTCTGTAGTAATTCAGTTCGGAGGGTCAGTTTATGAAGTAGCTTCTATAGAAATTCTGGATGGTCAGTTTAGGTAACCTCTGTAGTAATTCAGTTCGGAGGGTCAGTTTATTCAGTAGCTTCTATAGGAATTCTGGATGGTCAGTTTAGGTAACCTCTGTAGTAATTCAGTTCGGAGGGTCAGTTTATGAAGTAGCTTCTATAGTAATTCTGGATGGTCAGTTTAGGTAACCTCTGTAGTAATTCAGTTCGGAGGGTCAGTTTATGAAGTAGCTTCTATAGTAATTCTGGATGGTCAGTTTAGGTAACCTCTGTAGTAATTCAGTTCGGAGGGTCAGTTTATTCAGTAGCTTCTATAGGAATTCTGGATGGTCAGTTTAGGTAACCTCTGTAGTAATTCAGTTCGGAGGGTCAGTTTATGAAGTAGCTTCTATAGTAATTCTGGATGGTCAGTTTAGGTAACCTCTGTCGTAATTCAGTTCGGAGGGTCAGTTTATGAAGTAGCTTCTGCAGTAATTTTGGAGGGTCAGTTTATTAGGCAGCCTCTGTAGTATTTTTAAGGGGGTTCAGTTTATTAAGTAGGCTCTGTAGTAATTCTGGTGTATCAGTTTAGGTAGCCTCTGTAATAATTTGGTTCAGGAAGTCAGTTTATTAGGCAGCAACTGTAGTAATTCTGGGGAGTCAGTTTCAGTAGCCTTTGTAATAATTCAGTCGGGTGGGGTCAATTTATAAAGTAGCTTCTCTAGTAATTCTGGAGGAGAGAGTTTATGAAGTAGCTTCTGTAGATTTTCTGGGGGGGTCAATTTAGGTAGCCTCTGTGATAATTTGGTTATAGGTCAGTTTTTTAAATAGCTTTCTGTATAGTATTTCTGGAGGTTCAGTTTATTAGAAAGCCTCTATAGAATTTTGGAGTATCAGTTTATTAAGTAGCCTCTGTACTAAGTCTGGTAAGTCAGTTTTGGTAGCCTCTGTAATAATTTGGTTGGGGAGGTCAGATTATTAAGTAGTAATTCAGGATGTTCAGTTTATTAGGTAGCCTCTGTAGTAATTCAAGAGGGTCCTTTTATTTTCTAATGATTCGGTTAGGGAGGTCAGTTTATGAAGTTGCTTTTGTAGTGATTCTTGATGATCAGTTTATTAGGTAGCCTTTGTAGGAACCATAGAGGGTCAGTTTAGGTAGCCTCTGTCAAAATTCAGTCAGGTGTGGGGGAGCATTTTATGAAGTAGCTTCTGTAGTAGTTCTAAAGGGTCAGTTTGTTAGGTAGCCTTTATAGTATTTGAGGGGACAGTTTATTAAGTAAGCACTGTAGTAATTCTTTAGGGTTAGTTATAGGAGCCTCTGTAATAATTCAATTGGAGGGGTCAGTTTATTAGGTAGCCTCTGTAGTATTTTGGGTAGGGTCAGTTTATTAGGTAGCCTCTGTAGTATTTTGGGTGGGGTCAGTTTCGGTTGCCTCTGTAATAAATTGATTAGGGGTATCATTCTGAATCAGTTGATAGACTGATACCTTTTTTCTCCTTTCTCTCTCTGTTAAACAGATCCTATTTTATAGCATGAGAAAGGAGAAAAGGAATGGCTTTGTAAAAGGGTTAGGGCTATTACTAGGGGTTCATAGCTCATTCTTACTGGATGTATAGTTTGATCCTCCCTTGGTGACCCATACTTGTAGCCTAGTACCCCAAAAAGCTATGTTATGCTTAGAAAATAACAGGAGAATTGATTGTGGTATAACAGTTATGATCTGAATTTATAGATTATTATTAAGAAGTTTGATTCTTACTGTGTTGCCCATACTTCTGATCATGAGCTTTTTCTGTAAAAAATGGTTTAATTTCTATTTTTGTCTTCAGAAATTTAATTAAATCAACTTTTCAGTGTTAGCTGCTTGTGGTAAGTCAACCGGGATTCAGTCCATTTTTCAGTCTGTTTTCTGTAATTTTTGGAATTTATTTTATTTTTTTATTTTTTTATTTTATTTTTTATTTTCGTTTTTGTTCGTCGTTTGATTTTTTTTTTTGTCACTTAGTTTGTGTAAATTATTTTGCAATTCAAGGTTATTTTTGACTTAAGATAAACAGTATCACGGTTCAATTATTTCCATTAGTTTTGTCTTGTAGAAGAGTTAAATTTCTGTCTTCGAGACGTTCAATTCGTAACGGTTGGCCAGTGAACGCAAGCTGCATAACTCGACTATATTCTGTAAAAAATGGTTTAATTTCTATTTTTGTCTTCAGAAATTTAATTAAATCAACTTTACAGTGTTAGCTGCTTGTGGTAAGTCAACCGGGATTCAGTCCATTTTTCATTCTGTTTTCTGTAATTTTTGGAATTTATTTTATTTTTTTATTTTTTATTTTATTTCATTTACTCAGCTCAGTAAACACACAGACAATTTAAGTTTAATCAGAGTTTCAAGCAATTTTTATTAAATTGACAAAAAATTGTCCAAGGAGATAGATCCAGGTTTATTAACTGCTAATTACAGAAACATATACAATGGTCAGTCTGCACTCTTCACTGTCAGCCATGATGGTATACCAGTAATGATTTTTTTCTACAGGTTCCCTGTCAAGCATAGGGCATCAAGCAAACCAAATGTTTCTGCTACATTTTCCATAACAAATGAATTTTTATGGGGCTGATTTGTTCATCTAATGATGATAATAATTGATAAAAATAATAATATTTACATGTTAACATTCCACACCGCTTCAGATATAAGGTTATGAAGGAAATCTCTGTCAATACTGGAAAGAGCAAACACAGATACTAGACTTGTGGAACCTGTCTAAAATAAGTGTTTTAAGAGAAAGATTTTATTAATAATTGTTTGTCTTTACTTCTGAGATGAGGTAGCATTTACATTATTTGCACTGTTTGGACTGTTGACCTCATCTTTATTGCCATGTTTATGATAATTTGGCTGTTGTATGCCTCAATCTTCATTGGAAACTATGGAAACTTTAGGAATTAGCACATATGATAAGCCACAGAAATCTTCTAAGCCAGGCAAAGCATAGAAATAAATACAATATGGGAACCAGTAATACAAAGTTCTAGAGAAAATCATTAGCTTCAAAGATTGCAATATGAGCTCTGGCAAAAAATGGTTACTGAATCATTTAGCTTATAATTTCCAGAAATTTATACACTGTCAAGGAGACATGGCCCAGTGGATATAGGTGTTGGTTAGTTCCAGTGACTTGACCCAAAGTTGTGACCCAGAGTTGTGAGTCAATACCTGACTACAGCAGTGGTGAAAAAATAATGGAATGAGATTGAAGTAAAGTTTAAAATTCTTAGTCCAGTTTAATATTCTTAGCACTTGAAGAAGGTTGGAGCGTACAGAAGTCGAAACATCATAAACATGGCACTAAAAACTAGAACAAGCCAAATAGTGTAAATAATTATTTTTTTCAATAGTACTGGCCACTCAGGGAAATAGGTTTTTATAGGGCAATAATAATATATTTAATATTTCCATTACTTAAATTAGCATTTGCCAATTATTATAATATAAATTGTTTAAGCAGGAGCTAATTTGACACTGGTGGAGATTATTGAAGGTCTCTTGAGGATTTTATGAATTGGGAGAAATTTGCGTTTGACTAATAGGATGATATGCAAAGAAATATTTTTCTTTAATGCAATGCAATGTAAGATGAAATGGTCTGAGATCTTACAAAATCAATGGAATCACAATCCGATAGATTTTGTGTTGTTTTAGAAAGCAATGAACTGAAAAAATGAAATATGGACCAAAATAGACAAGCATGCTTTTTTGTTTTTTGTTTTTTTTTTTACTACACGAAGAGAGGCGAATTCTGCAGGCGAAACAAATACAAAATAAAATGGTAAAGACTGAAATTCATGAACACTTCACAAGACAACGAACATGAAGAAATGATGATGCATGGACGGGGTGAGTAGAGACTGGGGCGTGTGAATACCGAACAACAACAGTGAAATGGTTGATTCCAAGAGAAATAGATGATGATAAGTTGGGCGAGACAGAGTTAAAGAAGAATGATAATATGATGGCTGTTGAAGCAATGTCCTCAATATATTTAACCCTGGAACATGATCAATGAAACAAAGAGTGTTGGTATCAGATACCCCACAACCGTATTACAGGGTTAAACACACATCCTGTCGACTGGTGAGGCAGGGAATAATTTGTTTTTTTTATATTTTTCCAGCTACAAATGGAAAGACTTGTGAAATGATGGACATATTAAAACAGAACATTAAAAATATATAATTTTAAAAAAAATATATTAACAAAAAAATGGAGTCATTAAAAAAAATGAGTTTGGTAGGGAAATGATTATAAAACAACAAATTTTTTTTTTTGGTCCAGAGGTGGTGAAAGTTAATCTCAGACAAATAATATCTAAAGGACTGATAAATATCTGTAAAAAGCCATTGTTTCCTGATAAAAAAAAAATGATAGAAAAAGTGGGGTCTGCATTAGATGGTGATTTTATGAAGTTTGAGATGACCTATGATTTAGGCTGCATATTTGATGATATGGTTATGATTTAAACAATAAAACACACCCAGCTGCAAACAAAGGCCGGGAGAGTTTTTCTGTTTTTTTTTTTTATCTTAACACCAATGTTTAAGCATCTCTGTATCCATAAATTAGCAAAACATTTGACACACCCAGATATAGCAACATAAATCAATCTAGGCATGAGTTTGCTAAATAAAACCAAGAATGAAAGTACTGTCTAAAGTACCGTCTAAAGCAATGGTTCTCAAATTATCTTAGTCCACTGTCCTGAACTTTTACACTAATCTCACAGATTACAGTACAAAAACTAAATAAATCTGTACTATCCAATTCTTACTTAAAGGAAGTTTCTTCACTGAATTCCCTAATGTATTATATTTATTGTATTGTAATGTATTATATTTATTGTATTGTAATGTATTATAATTATTGTATTGTAATGTATTATATTTATTGTATTGTAATGTATTATATTTATTGTAATGTATTATATTTATTGTATTGTAATGTATTATAATTATTGTATTGTAATGTATTATATTTATTGTATTGTAATGTATTATAATTATTGTATTGTAATGTATTATATTTATTGTATTGTAATGTATTATATTTATTGTAATGTATTATATTTATTGTATTGTAATGTATTATAATTATTGTATTGTAATGTATTATATTTATTGTATTGTAATGTATTATATTTATTGTATTGTAATGTATTATATTTATTGTATTGTAATGTATTATATTTATTGTATTGTAATGTATTATATTTATTGTATTGTAATGTATTATAATTATTGTATTGTAATGTATTATATTTATTGTATTGTAATGTATTATATTTATTGTATTGTAATGTATTATATTTATTATATTTATTATATGTATTGTATTTATTCTTTGATGGTGTAATAACAAGTAGATATTGCAACACTAATTAAAAATGAGTGAACAATAAGATTAATAAAAAGAGTGAATATATCTTTTAACAAATAAATTGTCAATATGGGGATTTTATTTTAACAGTTTGTGACCAGGTGGAGATAAAAAAAAGTTTGAGGTCAGGTTGAAATAAATAAGTTTTGGGGTCAGGTTAAGATTAGCAAATTTGAAGTCTGGTTCAGAAGTTTGGGGTCAAGTTAAGATAAACTCCTTTGGAGCCAGGTTGGTATAAGTGAATTAATGGTTAAATAGAGATAAACAAGTCTGGGGTCAGCTTGAGATAAACTAGTTTGGAATCATGTTGAAGATAAACAAGTCGGGGTTCGCTTGAGATAAACTAGTTTGGAATCAATGTTGAGATAAACAAGTCTGGGGTCAGCTTGAGATAAACTAGTTTGGAATCATGTTGAGATAAACAAGTCTGGGGTCAGCTTGAGATAAACTAGTTTGGAATCATGTTGAGATAAACAAGTCTGGGGTCAGCTTGAGATAAACTAGTTTGGAATCATGTTGAGATAAACAAGTCTGGGGTCAGCTTGAGATAAACTAGTTTGGAATCATGTTGAGATAAACAAGTCTGGGGTCAGCTTGAGATAAACTAGTTTGGAATCATGTTGAGATAAACAAGTCTGGGGTCAGCTTGAGATAAACTAGTTTGGAATCATGTTGAGATAAACAAGTCTGGGGTCAGCTTGAAAGATAAACTAAGTTTGGAATCATGTTGAGATAAACAAGTCTTGGGGTCAGCTTGAGATAAACTAGTTTGGAATCATGTTGAGATAAACAAGTCTGGGGTCAGCTTGAGATAAACTAGTTTGGAATCATGTTGAGATAAACAAGTCTGGGGTCAGCTTGAGATAAACTAGTTTGGAATCATGTTGAGATAAACAAGTCTGGGGTCAGCTTGAGATAAACTAGTTTGGAATCATGTTGAGATAAACAAGTCTGGGGTCAGCTTGAGATAAACTAGTTTGGAATCATGTTGAGATAAACAAGTCTGGGGTCAGCTTGAGATAAACTAGTTTGGAATCATGTTGAGATAAACAAGTCTGGGGTCAGCTTGAGATAAACTAGTTTGGAATCATGTTGAGATAAACAAGTCTGGGGTCAGCTTGAGATAAACTAGTTTGGAATCATGTTGAGATAAACAAGTCTGGGGTCAGCTTGAGATAAACTAGTTTGGAATCATGTTGAGATAAACAAGTCTGGGGTCAGCTTGAGATAAACTAGTTTGAAGTCAGGCTGAAAGAAACAATTTTAGGGTTACATTTAGGTAAGCAAGTTTGGGGGCCAAGTTGGATATCAGTATTTTTTTTTTCTGGTGATATCATCAAATACCCTGTTTACAGAAGTGGAAAATGAAAGAAACATGTTCGAGGCACTTCGTACTTGTTTATGCATGTATCACCTTCCATGCTGAATGGACATTAATAAGTTTTATATCATAATTTTCTCAATTTTTTTACATTTACACAAGTTTAGGTTTGTTTGGGGGATTTTAGGGGTTTATTTAAATAGTGATTTTGTGCGGAAATTTTCAGTGTGTATCTAAAATTCTCATTACCCAACTCAAAACCCCATTTTTATCTTAATCTCAGCAACTAACCAAACTTTGAAAACTGCTGATCTAAATTCATTATTTTAATATAGATCCTGTTTAAAGGTCTGTTATTGAAAAAACCCTACCTTCTTGGAATAAGGCCTTAAAATTTATATGTCTGTGAATAAAAAGTGGAATTTGTTTAGAACGAAGAACTACCTTGATACAAACAAACCTTTCATGAACTATTGCTAAGTGACTCTTACAGGTGAGAGATAATTAAAGCTAGCAAGTCAGGTATCTAATAGGTGTACCTTAATTCATAGAGGTAAACCTAAAAGAGGGTGTCAGGACTTTCTTATAACAAAAGAGCGTTTGCAATGGCAATGATTGGCAAGATTATAAATATACTGGAAGACTGTAAATGACATACCATATATATATATATATATATATATATATATATATATATATATATACATGTGTGTGCAATTCATAATAACTCTTACTAGTATGTAGATTTATATATATATATATATATATATATATATATATATATATATACATGTGTGTGTAAATAGATATGTGTATGTGTGTGCAATTCATAATGACTTTTACTAGTATGTAGATTTATATATATATATATATATATATATATATATATATATATATATATAATGCAAAACTATGTTTTATAGATCTTAATAAAGTGCGACAAGCATATACATAACTAAGAGTTTCATTGTGTTAATGAACATGATACAATCTACTGAAATATGTATGTGTGTGTGTGTGTGTGTGTGTGTGTGTGCGTGTGTGTGTGGATTTAACAAACATTTCCAGGAATTTGAACTGTGCAAGAGAACTGAATATAGTATAAACATTTGCCTCTGCTTTTTGAGAGCAGTTTTCATCATGAAACTTTTGTTTACATATTCGTAAAAAAAGGTGAGAAGTTAACTGATTTTTTTCTTCGCTAAATTCTTCAGATTTTTTAGTAGCACCTTCTCTACACTCACATCTTCATCTATATATGAATAATACATACATATATATATATATGCATATATATATATATGTATCTATGCGTACACATGTACATACATGTGTTTATATATTTGCTTAAGTTCTTTGTACATATGGAGATATATATATATATATGTGTGTGTGTGTTTGTGTGTGTGTGTGTATGTATGTGTGTATAAATTCATGCTTTTCACTTTAAGAGCAGATATTTTCACACCTTTTTATATATGTATATATATATATATATATATTAATTTATTTGCTTGAACATTATTTTTAATCGATACTTGTATTTGAATCATTCATGTTTGAGCGGTCTAAGACAGACCAGATCAATTGGTGGCTTTTGTTATGTTATTAGGGATTGCAGGTTCAAATCCTGCCAAATGACACACATTTTTGTAACAAAATTTCTAAGTAACCAAATCGCTAGAAATATATATATATAAATATATTATTTAATTCAAAACAGAATATCTACTCAAACATGAATATCATTTAAAAATAATGTTAAAACAAACAAATTAAAATATGTTGGTTGTTAATTCCATTTCATCAATCTCTGAAAGTTTCCATAATATATAACTATTAATATATAAAAAATAATATATATATATAGATATTCCATTTGTAAATGTGTTATTACGCATCTTAGCTTTCCACCATGGGTGGTGTCTTCAGGTGATTTGCAGTAACTGATTTTACTGTTTACCATTTTTTTAAGAACGCTCACATAGCAGTTTTTTTTATTTTGAATACTCATGTGGCAGGGAATTTTTTAACATGCAAGAAATCATAACGCTTTCATCCATTGTATGAACCTAATAGTTATTTTATGCTATGGCATGGTATTCAATATTGAATGAAAGAACAGAAATTATGACTAAGTGTAACCATTACTAAGAAATACCTATTAGGTTCATGCAACCATGGATGAAAGCATTATAATTTCTTGTAATTTTAAAAATTGCGCGTTCGAAAAAAAAAAAAAACAAAAAAAAACACCATTATGTGAGCATTAAAAAAAAACCCACCGTTATGTGAGCATGGTTAAAAAAAGCATAAACGGAAAAATCAGTTATTGCAAATTTCCTGACGATATCACTCATGGTAGAAACCTAGGTTGTGTAATAACTCATTGAAAAATGGAAAATATTCAAAAGTTCTACAATATAATTGTATTGAACACTTTTTAATACAAATGTGCACTGGTCTAATTTTATTATAACTAAAAACTAAGTAATTAAACAATTAATATATATATATATATGTGTGTGTGTGTGTGTGTGTGTGTGTGTGTGTGTGTATATGTATATATAAAACAAGTAATTAAACAATCTATATATATATATATATATATATATGTGTGTGTGTGTATATAAAACATGCATGTACAAATGCACACCTAAATATGTAGATATACGCACATATGTATATGAAGCTTGTGTACATACATACGATAAAGCTAGTTTATATATACTGCAAACTGCTTCCGACACCCATAAGTATACATATATATATATATATGTATAAATATGCACGCATTAGCTCACAATCTATAATAATATTAATGTCAGAAAAAGAGGAAGTATTTTCTCAAGAGGCATACATACATGTGTGGGTGTATTGTAGATATGACAACTCAAAGCATGATATATATATATATATATATGCATATACAAATGGTACATTTAGTGGGTACAGATGTTCAAGTAGGCATTCCTGTTTGTTTTTTAAAAAACAACAAATTTAATATCTACTGGCCTAGCGATTCAGAGTCTTAATAAAGAAAATGCAGCTAACAGTTAATATAAAGTCAGTAGATATAGACTTCGAATTATCAATCCTATTAGTAGATTCCTACTAAATGTGTTAATTTCTTGAGTAGGATTGTTTTGCTATGGTGGCTTCTTGTAGCTTAATGGCAAAGCATGCTTGGCTTTGAAAGTTTTCAATCTCTAGGCCAGTAATTTTACTGTTTAAAAGACAAGGATGTCTGTTCAACACCTGTACCTATTAAATGTAATATTTATAGAAGTAAAAAGTTGTTGAATTTGGAAAGACTTATTAATTGTTACAAAATATATATGTATATATATGAATAAAACAAGTGAAGAACAAGTAGAAAAAAGTGTCTTTAATCTAACATTTTTCACTTTTAACAAGCTTCTTCAGAGATCATGTAATGATGAATAATTTAAATTTTTTTCTTAATCCAAAAAGACTCCTTGGATATTAAACAAAAATTGAAATCATATATATTTATTTTTAAATCCAAAGAGATTCTTTAGATTTAAAAAAAAAAATTAAGTCATTCGTCTTTAAAAAGTCTCTGAAGAAGCTTGTTAAAGTGAAACATGTTAGATTAAACACACTTTTTTTCCTACCTGTTCTTTACTTATTCTATTCATCTTGTCTGATTTCAATCCATATATTCAACTCCTATATGCATATACATATATCATGTATATATATGTATATATGTGTGGTTAGCATGTATGTCTGCAGCTACGTTGTATTGATAAAGCTAAAAAGGTACCTGCAATTTTGCTTTTACTCTCGGACGAGCCATTTCTCTCACTCTGTTTCTTTTTGTTGCTGCTAGATTTTGTGTTCTTCGAAATCGTTTTTTTATCTTTCCCTTCACTTTTTTCTGTACGTTTTTGCTTTACCCCAGAGCAATCATTGTTCCTATCGGCAGACGCAACCTGGTTACCTTGAGGTGGCTGAGAAGAATACTTCTCACCGTTATTATTCGTTGCACTACGATCGACGGTCAGAGACGAAGAAGAAGAAGAAGAAGAAGTCGACGACGACGACGACGACGAGCTGAGTACTTTCAGGTTTTTCTTAGTTTTAAAATCAAACGATGCAGCCCGGATAATAGAAAACGAAGAATGAGGATTAGACTGTTTTGTTGCTAGCTTACAATAACCTGGTAGAATGGATGCTTTTTCGATGTTAGGAACGAACAACGAGCTCTCACCACTGTATGGCAGAGGCATCAGTGACTCAGATGCAGACGGCATTTCACAAATGGCGGACGACGACGAAGCGGAAGATGATTTTTTTTTCCGTTTCAATCTATCTTTTTGATGCAGGGATTTTTCTGCAACATGTGAATGGTCTATCGAGTGTTTTTGAATGCCGTTGTCTTTCCGACGTTTGTGTTTTCGTTTCGAGCTTGCATCTTTCGAACTGCTGGAGTGAGAGTGTTTACTACTCAGCACATTCTTATACGACGATGATGACGAAGATGAAGACAAGTTCGTGGAGGACTTACGGCAGTGAGGGGAGTCGGTAGTCAGAGAGTTGTCTGAAGACGTTGCATGGTTTGCAGTGGTAGCCGATACCCCGATGCAGGAAGATGATGACGAAGATGCCGACAACGCCTTATAACCCCCAACTTTAGCATCTACGTTCGACTTATGCGACGACTTTACTGTTGAGCCAAACTGAAAGACCTGCGAAGGACGGGGTGGAGGTGGTGGTGGCGGTGGTGGTGGCAGGGCTGCCTGTTGCTGCTGCTTTCTGATTGGAGATTTGGATGAGGATTTGTAACTCAGGTTCGAGGACTTTGATTTAGAGAAGCGCTTGCTGTCATTCAGACCCCTGCTGATAAAGGCCTCGGAGCTTGAAGATTTCTTGAGGTCTACCTCTTCAGATGTAGTCCTTCTTCGTCTTTTGCCCATGAGAAGAATTGGATTTTGGTCATAGGCTAAGGAAGAAGGAAACGAAAATGAATACAGATGAAAAGTGTCAGACGTACATGCAGAGGTTACTCATTTTATATATAGCTAAATAAAGGATTTATTAGGCAGTTAGTAAAAAAAAAAATTCTGCATTTATTAGTGAACATATATCATTTCAGTCAATACATAGCATCTTAAGAAATGGTTTGTTGCACAAATATACAGAATAAAGTAAAAGGTGAAATATTAAATCTAATATATGTGGGTGTGTGTATTTAGGTAGCAATTCTCATTGTGAGACTGCTGTTTACATATAACATGTAGATGGCTGTGCATTGTCAGCATCAACGGTACAGTAACATGATTTTACGTGCTTTTAATGCTTTTCTAGTGATATTATGACTTCAGTATTTCTAACAAACAGATGTACAGTCAAATAAAATAACTTAAACTTGATTTTTATTTTCCCATATATTATTTTGATAAATGACATATAATCGAGAACGAGAACTCAAAACAACGTAATGTGAGGTTTACCTGTAATTCACTTTCATGCGTTCAGGTTTTAATTTTAATTTTTAAATCTTAATTTTTAAAATAATAAACATTACTGACAAGTGAAGGTAGTTAATAAAATAGTTGTATTTATGAAATGTAGATATTTACAATAATCTTTACAGTACATTGTCAACTCTTTATTTGTGAATGTCATTTGCTCTAAGACATTATGAAATAAAATTATTTTGTTTTTGTAAGGTTAAATATACAATTATTAATATTATTTTCCGATAATAAAAAATAAACTAATTTATGTTAAATTTACTAATATTTACATTCAATTTGTTTATTTACACTGAGGACGTAGATGGCTGTGGATCATCAGGATCAACAATTGATTCTGGCTGTTGTTGTTTTTGCTACGATTTTTAACAAGAAACTGGTCAAGAGTTTCTTGAACTGTGTTTTTCACCTTTTCTTCAAGGATTGCAGATGTTTTCATATTTCATTTTCTAGGATTTATGATATTTTAACATTTACTGTAAATATACGTATTTTAATATGATTTTATATACTTTTATTCTTCCTTATTATTTAGTAACATGATTTTATGTGCTTCTAACGTTGTCCTAGTGATATTATGACTTCAGTATTTGTAGCGAATTAGTAGTTGAATTCCTTGCATTCACTTATGCACAAATACCCTTGGGAAAGGTATTAATCCGTCTATTCCTTCCAGTTATGGGTTAAATAGCAGGACAGATTGGGTTCTATAGCCTTGGTCGGCAACCAGTCTACTGCAGAAAGCAATGGCAACCTACTGCGGGATAATCTTCTGCCCACTCAGTCATGTGTCTTTCAAGACATGATCGCCCAAAGCGTGTATCACGTAAGGCTCTTAACTAACTGAATATAATAGTTGAAAGTATAATCAAAGTTTCTACTGGGCATAAAGTGGGGGATCTGTTTTCTATTGTCATTATGTAGTAAACTGATCCCCCACTAATTACTACAAAATAATATAATCTGATACATCTTTTCCCCTCTTTAGCTATGAGTCAAATAACAGGACAGATTGGGTTCTATAGCATCAATAACTGATTTGGGCTGTTGTTCGATACGCTTTTTAACAAGAAACTGGTCGAGAGTTTCTTGAACTGTGTTTTTTATCTTTTCTTCAAGGATTGCAGATGTTTTCATGTTTCATTTTCTAGGATTTATGATATTTTAACATTTACTGTAAATATACGTATTTTAATATGATTTTATATACTTTTATTCTTCCTTATTATTTAGTAACATGATTTTATGTGCTTCTAACGTTGTCCTGGTGATATTACGACTTCAGTATTTGTAGTGAACAAATGTAAAGTCAAATTAAATGACTTAAACTTGATTTATATTTTCCCATATATTTTTTTGATAAATGATGTATAATCGAGAATGAGAACTCAAAATGACATAACGTGAGGTTTACCTGTAATTCACTTTCATGCGTTCAGGTTTTAATTTTATTTTTTTTAAATCTTTATTTTTAAAATATTAAACATTACTGAGGAGTGAAGGTAGTTAATAAAATAGTTGTATTTATGAATACATGTACGAATATACTTGTAAATGTAGATGTTTACAATTTGGCAATCTTTACAGTACATTGCCGACTCTTTATTTGTGAATGTAGTTTACTCTAAGACATTAGAAAATAAAACGATTTTGTAAAATTAAATAAATAACAAATATGGTTATTAAAATTATATTGTGACAATATTTTAATTTTATTCTTATTCATTGTACAGTAACATAATTTTATGTGCTTTTATCAATTTTCTAGTGATATTACTTCAATATTTCTGACGAACAGATGTAAAGTCAATTTTTACTTTTGAATATATATTTTTTGACAAACAACCTATAATCGAGAATGACTTAACTCAAAACAATGTAACCAAAAGTATACCTGTATTAAGAAGCACAAAAACTTTGCTAAAATCAAAGAAAAGAGAACTGAATTGTTACGTTATATATGTCCTTCTATATAATAGCGAATGCTGAGCAATCTTCTCACAGAGGAAGAAGAGACTTGAAGCAAAAAAATTGTGGTTCTACAGAGGGATGCTGAGTATACTATGGACTGAACAATATTCTTATTAAAGAAATTTGTCCGCACAGAGACGTTATATTAAATGTTTTATGGATCTATCCTGATGGTTCAGTTTGATAAGGTCAAATTTGTAGATTTAAAAAATTACTTATAATCTATTGTTAACTAGAGCAAGAAAAGGGCTGTGAATTTTAACACCCCATAAAATGAAACTGCTATCTTTTAAATCATCTTAAGAGAGCTTTTTTCATTTGCATGGTATCAGTATGTCTGATGCTAACTTTCAAGAGACTGACTTATTGTGCTTTCACAGGCTAATGTTTTTCACTGACTTGAAAAAGATTATATTGTATCAATTGCAAGATCTTCTCATGAAAACAAATTTAATTAAAAATGGTAAACAAATAGTACACCTCTGGAATTGATGACATACTCTCCAAACATCTGGAATCTAGCATTTACATTAGGCCTGCACAAAATATGGCCAGTAAGATACATGTGGCTGACAGTATGTCCACGAGAGGTCTTCAATGAAGTCAATTTTTTTGTGTTTGTCCAAATAAATTCCTGATTGAGAAATTATTACAAAAATTTAGTTTTGTGGAAGCATGACTTTATTTGACGAATATTTCATTGTCTGTGTGATCATTTTAACTCTCCCTAGAGAAAGAATTTTCCGACCAATTGAGCTTTGTATAGATCTGATTTTATCTCATATTTAGTAATTTAATTTACTCTTGGGGCCCACTGCAATTTGCATTTTTTTAAGCAAAGCTTAAATGTGGAACAAGGCCAAAAATATGGTGCACTCAGTGAGGATCGAACTCACTACTCATAATGGTTCTAGCGAAATAAGCTTGCTAACCATTACACCACATCGGCCACCCCAAACCACGGCAATTGTCTCTGATCAATGTGACTTTCAATTTTTTTTTATTTTGCTATCTCGGTTTACACCCTATTCTAGCCTATCTCAGTTTACACACTATTTTAACCTATCTCAGTTTACACCCAATTCTGGCCATGTTCAAAGCAAGCAGAAAAAAAAAACTGGGGTATACATGCTTGGATGATCATCTATCAAAAAAGACATGACTGGGCGGAAGCTTTTCCCACAGTAGGTCACCATTATTTTCTGCGGTAGACTGGTTGCCAACCAAGGCTATAGAACCCAATCTGTCCTGCTATTCAATTCGTTTTTCTAGATCAGTCAGTTTAGTGCCATGCATGCTTGGGCGATCATGTCTTAAGAAAGACAATGACTGAGCAGAAAATTTTCCTACAGTAGATTGTCATTACTTTTTGCAATAGACTGGTTGCCAGTCAAGACTACATAGCCCAATTTGTCCTGCTATTCAATTCTTTTTTCCAAATCAAAGTGCCATTTGTGATACACGCTTGGGTGAACATGTCTTAAAAAAGACCAGACTGACTGGGCAGAAGATTTTCCTGCAGTGGGTTGCTATTACTTTCTATGATAGGCTGGTTGCCAACCAAGGCTATAGAACCCAATCGGACCTATCATTTAACTCATAACTGGAGGGAAGAGACAGATTAATACCTTTCCCAAGGGTATTTGTGTGTAAGTGAATGCAAGCTATTCAAATGGAATTTGAACTTGACTCACCGATTTCTCAACCCAAGCTGATGTTCACTGCACCACAGTGTACATCCTGCACAACTTCCATATTTGTGGTGAACAGAGTTAAAGTCGATTAAAATAACTTAAACTTGATTTTTATTTTCGTATATAGTTTTTTGACAAACAATGTATAATTGAGAATGACTCAACTTGAAATGACGTAACCCGAGGTATACCTGTAAAAAGAAACTTCATTAGAAACAAAAGAAAGAGAACTGAATTGTTACACGATATCTGTCCTCCTAAATGACAGTAAAGGCTAAAGAATCTCCTGACAGGAAGAAGAGACTTGAAGCAAAAGAATTGTGGTTCTACAGAAGGATGCTGAGAATATTATTAAAGAGATTTGTCTGCAAAGAGATGTTATATCAAATATTCTGTGTATCTATCCTGATGGCTTGGCTATTTACTTCTGTTTTAATAGTAAGTCCGATCAGCTCACTATAGTCAAATTGGTAGCTGATTTAAAAAATTACCAATAATCTGTTCTTAACTAGAGTAAGAAAAGGGCTGTTAATTTTAACACCCCAAAAACGAAACTGCTATTTTTTTACACTATTTACATAAACAAGTACTAGAGAAAATCATTAACATCAAAAATTGCAATATGAACTCTGGTAAAAATCAGTTACTGAAACATTAGGTTTATGAGTCCCAGAAATTCATTTGCTCTTCTCCTCAAGGACAGTTGGCCTAGTGGATATAGATGTTGGTTAGTTCCAGTGATTTGACCCAAAGTAGTTGTGAGTTCAATACCAGGCTATAGCAGTAGAGAGTTAGGTTAAAGGGGGCTAACTCATGTGACTTTGCACAAGGAATGAAAATAATATACCCCTGTGATCTGATAAAGAGTTTGGTTTGATATTCCTAGCAAGAAGGAGAAGGCCAGAGTGTATAACAAGATATTTTTAAAATGATAACAAAGATGAGGACAATAGTCCGAATAATGTACATAGTGTAAATACTAACTCATCTCAGAAGTATTGACAAATACTACTATCTTTTAAATCATCATAAGAAATAGCTAATGCTAGCCTCCAAGAGCCTGACTTAATGTTTTTCATTGATTTGAAGAATAAAGAATTTATTGTACTAATTGCTAAGTATTTTTTTTTTTTTTTTTTTTTTTTTTTTTAATCATCTCACCCCAAGCAAGGCATTCCACTGCCACTATTGCGCATGGGGCTACATAGGGGAAGGTAAAGAGAAGGAGTGGATAGACATAGGGAATGTCAGGAGAAAGGTAATAGATGAGTAAGGATAGCGAGGATGGGTGTCGGGCAGATGGGAAGAGTGTTTGATAGAATGGGAGCAGGTTAGTGTGTTAGGAGGTGTCTATTGACCTTACATTTAAACTCCTGAAGATTGTAGCCGTCGGGGAAGCAATCGTTTGGAAGAGAATTCCACAGTCGGGAAGTGCGAGGAAAGAAACTGTTGGAGTAGAAGTTACGGCTGCATTTTATCGATTTCACTGTAAAAGGGTGGGATCTAGTTGCTAATCTAGTATCTAGTATTCTGCTATGAAAGTTGATTTAACTGTACTTGAAAATGTTTCTCACCTATTTTACACATTTATAAGCCTACCATTCACCCATGCAGTGAATATTAACATCACAGCTCGTCAAGTGATTCTAGTAAGTATTTAGAGATCCTTGATAAAAAATCCAAAGAAGAATTTGCAATGTTATTGACTCCAAACTGGCGACCTTGCTTTCAATCATTTGCCCACCGAGATAACATAGCTTCCATCTGCTATTTCTATAAATACTTTCATGGTAATTGTTCTGATGAACTTTCTACTATGGTACCTAGACTTTATGAATTTAACAGCAGTACTAGATTGGCAGATAGGTCTCATAATTTTACAGTTGAAATGGCTAGATGTAACTGTAATTCCTATGCTAGAAGTTTTTTCTATCACACTATTTGCTTGTAAAACTTTCTTCCATCTTTTCCCTTTCTAGCCAACTTTGATCTTCAAAACTTTAAATGCAATGTCAATCGTCAGCTTCTGTCGTCTTAATTCATGTTCTTTTAATTGTTTCCTCTCCATAATTATGTTTTCTAAGAAGAAAACATAATATTATAAGTCCTAATGTTTTCTAAGTCCTATGTTTTCTAAGAAGAAAACATATCATTATAAGTCCTATGCTAACAGTTTCTTCTCTTGCTTGTGGAACACTCTTTCAGCTTCTTGCTTTCCACTCAACTTTGCTCCTCAAAAATTTAAAAGCAATATCAATCGTTATCTTCTGCCTTCTTAATTCTTGTTCTGTTATTGTCCTCTCTCTTTAATAAAAGTTTTATTGTCATATTCTCTAACATTCTAGTAACAGTTTTTCTCATATTCTCTAACAGTAATTCCATTGCATCTTAGTGGCTTTATTGCCTTGCTTGGGGGGGTGCGAAATGTTTAAAAAAGGACAGAATAGAAGGAAATATTTCAAGCAGAATTCAATGTTTTACGATGTATGTGAACCAGAGCTTTTATCCCTTCCAGAGTCAACAGTAGTACCTTGTCAATTATATTTAATAGTATATATATATATATATATATATATATATATATAGCATAATGAGGATCCACGTATACTGTCTTAATATGTATAGGAAAAACTACTAAAAAGTTGTAAGTTTAAAAATGTATTTTTTTAACAGTATTTATTTATTTCTATTATTATATATATATATTTGATATTTCAGACCAGCTTCGACCTTTCATCAGAAACAAATGATTTTAAAATTTCAACTATGTTTAACTATTGAAATATTTATAAAGATTCAAAACACCTAAGTCCCTATTTAACCCTAGCTTGTGTGTATTTAATTTTAAAATCCAGTAATTTTCTTTTTTTCTGCGTGAGTATGTAGAACTAAAATCGGAGTCTATTAGCAAACATTTGCAGTTTTCTAATGTATGTCCCAGTTGATTAAAGTGTTGGGCTATGGGGGAATATTGCTTGTTCTGGTGTATGCTAAGTTTATGATTATTGAAACGGAATCTAAAGCTATTTCCAGATTCACCAATATATCCACTATTTGGACATATTGAACAGAAGAGAAAATATATAATGTTTTGGCTGTCACAGGTGAGATGTGGTGGGTATATATATATATATATATATATATATATATATATATATATATATATATATAATACTGTTGAGAAAATAAATGAAAATTACAAGAATTCTGTGCTTCTTAAAATTAGCAGAATTTCTGCCAAGAACAATAACCAGATAAGTCACTTAAAGTTTTCTTAATTCACTGAATATATATATATACAGGGTGTCTAAAAAAAAATGTACTCACATTTTGAATGACGAGAAAACCTTTATTTATGAACATAGAGTGAAATGGAATAGCTTCGACTATGGAAGAAAGATGTAATTAAAGAATTATGTTCAAAATTGATGACCATTATTGTCCAGACAATGCTAATAATGTGCACCAACGGATTTGCAAATGACATGAAACAGGTCATTTGGAATATCACGAAATTGTCTTTGAATTTCCAATTTCAATGTATCAATTGTTCTTGGTTTGGTGCGATAAAAAAGTCCATGGGCGTGAGGTCTGGGGAACGTGCAGGGTATTCAATGGTACCCTTTTGTCCAATCCATGTGTCTGGAAAAGCTGCATCAAGGTGAGCTCGTACATCACGATGGTAGTTGGGAATTGCTCCATGTTGCTGAAAGTAAATCTCGCCGTCATCACCAAACATCTCTAAAAATTGTGGACGACAAACTCCTGAAGTGAGTTGAGGTCACTCTCCCCAGTGACAGTCTCATTAAAAAAAAGTTCAAGTGTGAGTACATTTTTTTGAGACACACACACACACACACACACACACACACACACACACACACACACACACACACACACAATAAATTAAAAAAAACTTCAGGTGACTTCTATGTATAATATAAAGTGACTATATATATATATATATAATTTTTTTTAATGAAAGATATATATATATATATATATATATATATATATATATATATTTTATTAAATATATTTATATACATATCTTTCATTAAATATGGCTGACAAAGAAGATTTAATTAATCTTTTAAGTTTTTCCCATATATATATATATATATATATATATATATATATATATATATATATATACTGTTAAATATAAGAGACAATGAATGTCTATTATGTTTAATCATGAGCCGTTCTAAACGTCACATTTTGGCTTTAATTTCAGTTGAAGATAAAGACAAAAATTCTCCAACATTTGGATAATTTTTTATTAATTTGGTTCTAAGCTTTCGGCTCACATGAGTCATCTTCAGAGAGGTTATTAAAACGTTGCCTAGTGGAGTTTTATGTCAACACAAAATAAAACGATGGTGGATGTTATTTTGTTATTTTGTTACCGTCTTAATTTTTGCCTTTATTTTCAACTGAAATTAAAGCCAAAATACGATGTTTAGAACAGCTCATGATTAAACATAATAGACATTCATTGTCTCTTATATTTAATAGCATATGTTTAGAAAATTATTTGCTGCCTCAATACACTATTTATATATATATATATATATATATATGGGAAAATACGCTATTTAAATTTCTATCTATCAGAACAATGTTTGGCAAATTAATGAGAAAGTGAAAAAAATATGCTAATGTTTAACCTTGATACCTGTAAAAAAAAGTGTCAAAAAAGGTTATTCCCTTGACACCACTATTATTGTATACACTTTTCACTCTCCCAGAAATGTTTATTGTTTTAAAGAGCAATTAGAATTTTAATAAAACCCAATCATATGAAAGTGGATTTATATATTTTCTTTATTCTTGAGAACTGATGACAAAAATATTTAAACACTATAAGATTGCTTATTTACAAAAATAATTTCATATTTACAAATTATAAAAATATGTGAACCAACTATAATGAGATATTATTTACCATTTTATAAAAAAAATAAATAGAGAACTTTTTTATTCATAGATTTATAAAAATGTTTGTGAATAGAAAACTTTGAATAAACACATAGCACTGAATAAGGGAAATTATAAATTTTGAAAAAATGCAGTTTTCAGCCATTTTTTTTTTCATTTGCTCTTGACACATGAATTCATGTAAATAGATTGAAAACATCTCTTGTTTGGATAATTTTGTAATTTTTTAAATAATTCATGAATAAAGAGTTTTATTTTAAAATGTGTTCCTTTAAAAAATGTAAATAATATATATTGCTTTATACTCGTTTCACATATTTTAATAAATTTTGTAAATAAATATGTACATAGTTATAATGGTATTAAAGGAATAACTCTTCTTTTGGCACATTGTTTTGTTTCAGGAGTACAAAGGTTAAAGATTGTTAAAAATTCTGTGTAGTGCATTCTGGAGGATGAAATCCATTCCACAGAATGTTTTTCACTTTGTCATATATATATATATCATTTTTTTTTAATTCAAAAAAGAAATAGTATGTAGGTAAAATCCCCAAAACCAGATCCTCTTAATATTAATCTTATTAATATTAAAAATGATCCAGGTTGAGGGCTCAATGTAAATAGTATTATCTATTTACAGAGCCAAATATGTATATTATATCAAATAAAATTCTGAATTCTACATACATTGTATAGCTATTTCAGCAAGAAAAATCTCGATTCTTCAGCAACGATCAAAAACAAAAATTTTTGTTATCAAATATGGCACGAAAATTCACATATTGGAAGGATACCAAGAAACATATCTCTAAACAGGAAGTTTACATAAAAAAAATTAAAAAATATTTGGATGGATGTATATTTGTATGTTTATGAATATATATATATATATATATGTTCATAAACATACAGTATAACCCGGATATAAGAGAAACCCGGATATAAGATTTTTCTCTGGTGCCAAAATAGACAAAAACCGGATATAAGAGACCTTTTATCCAGTCCCGACAACTCTCTTATATCAGTGTTACACTATATATATATATATTAATGTATGTAAGAATATTTATATATATGTGTAAGGATATGTGTGTGTGTGTGTGTGTGCGCGCATATATATATATATATATATTTTTTGCCAAATTCTCATTTTAAACCTACAATAATATGATGAGAATGTTCGTTGTGGTGCAGTGGATATCGACTCAGAACGAGAAATTGGGGAGCCGAGTTCAAACTCCAGTTGAATTCCTTGCATTCACTTATGAGCAAATACCCTTGGGAAAGGTATTAATCTGTTACTTCCCTCCAGTTATGGGTTAAATAATAGGACAGATTGGGTTCTATAGCCTTTGATGGCAACCAGTCTACCGCAGAAATCAATGGCAACTTACTGCAGGATGATCTTCTGCCCAGTCAGTCATGTCTCTTTCAAGACATGATCGCCCAAGCCTGTATCATGTATGGCACTTAACTGACTGACTAATAAGATGTAATAGTCTTAAGTTGTCTGAATTTCACTTCTTCAGCAAATTCTTATTAGTACTTGGTGTAAATAAGCAAGAGAAATAAGATGAAAGAAATACTAGTGAAAAATGAATAATAATTGACAATGCTTGATCTAAGAAATTCAGACAACTTAAGACTATTACATCTTATTAGTACTTGGTGTAAATAAGCAAGAGAAAAATAGTAGGTAATATATGTTGTCCAATATTTGAGTAATTTCATAAAGTAAAGATCTCAAAAACTGGTGCTTCAGATTCACAAACAAATGAACATTACTAAATAACGGAGACCACATCACTTCGACTTTCACTAGTACCAACAACTAAAATGGATAGTAGATGTCACTCAGACAGAAAATAATGATACACTTGAAATGTTGACTTTTCACTCTACCTTAATCAAAAGGCTACAAAGGATCCCGATTAATACTAGAAAGTTAAAGAACTCAAAAAGTCTATTTTCCTGCAAAACTTTCTCATGAAAAAGACTTTTTAAATTTCAACTGAAACTGAATGTTTCCTTATCAGGAAATGTGAACTGTTGTCCTCATCTTTGTTGTTGTTATCACTATATTTCAGCCATTGTTCATTTCAGCCTTTATAGCCTGGGCAAGCTACAGGGTTTTTTTCAACTGAACCCTTTATTCAATCTACAAAGGTGGATTGTTCTCATTCTACTGTAGATTTACTGAGGTCAGTGGTCAAAGAGGGATAGGTAAACCACATAAAAAATGGACCCAGCTTATCAAGATTGATTTAAGGAAGCTGGGATTACAGCCAGGCCTTACACAAAAGCAGGCGGCCTGAAGGAAAAAAAAAAAAACATCAAGAAAACCCCATCCAACCCATTTTAGCATGAAAACAGCAGTTAAATGATAATGATGATGATGATGGACTGTTCTCATGTTGATTGTTCATGTTGAGGGATCTCTCATCTTGTTCTATTTTTTTTTTATCAGTATCACCCCATGCAAGGCACTGAAGCCACTAAGATGCAAGAGGTTACTGGGTGAGGAAGAATTAGGAACAGAAACTTTAATAATGAGTGAGGAAGAGAAAAAAGTAATCAGTTAGGACAATCGACAGCGATTGACATTTCATTTGTATTTTTGCAGATTAAAATTCATATCTATCTTTTTTTTCTTTTTCATCGGTATCAACCCATCAGTCACTTAAGCGCCATACGAGAAACACGCTTGGGCGATCATGTCTCGATTAGTTTCAAAGCTTTCATTACACCTGAGCAATGCCGGGCTATACTGCTAGTATATATATATATATACTGTAGTCTTCTTTTCTTAAATGTTCAAAATTAACAGATTTAAAAGATTTAGAATTATGAAGTCGCTCTTAATTTAAGCAAATTACATCATAGCTCTCCTATTTTTCTTGTTCTTTGTAGTTTTTTGTTATCTCTCCTAAACCTTTTTTTGCCACTCATTTATTACCCAGTCTGTTACGTGCCGTACGGGATACACGCTTGGACGATCATGTTTCGAAAGAGACATGACTGACTGGGCAGAAGATTATCTCGCAGTAGGTTGCCATTGCTTTCTGCGGTAGACTGGTTGCCAGCCAAGGCTATAGAATCCAATCTGTCCTGTTATTTTACCCATAACTGGAAGGAATAGACAGATTAATACCTTTTCCAAGGGTATTTGCGTGTAAGTGAATGCAATGTATTCAACTGGAATTTGAACAAGGCAGTAAAACCACTAAGATATGAGGGGTTACAGGGTGTGGAAAAAATAGGAACAGAAACATTAATAATGAGTGGGAAGAAGAAAGAGTAATCAGGAGGACAGTAGATAGTGTCTGATATTGCATTTAAATTTTTGCCGATTAAAGTTGGCGGGAAAGCATGAAAATGCTAGTGAGTTTCACAAGCACAAACTGTGAGAAAAGGAACTGTTAGCATAGAACTTATGGCTCATCTAGAGAACTCAACTATAAATTGATGAGATCTCAAAACCAGTCTAGTACTGAGCTTAAATTAGAAGAGTCTAGGTACCATAGCAAAGAGCTCATCTTAACAATTACCATATTTATAGAAAAGGCATAGAAGGGCAGCCTTAGAAAGTGAATGAAGCTGAGTTGCCAGGTCAGGACCGATAATATTGCTGATTCTTCTTTGGATTTTCAAAGCAATTGTTCTGATGAGCTTTTCTCCTTGGTTCCTTGACCGCATGAATTTAAGTGCAGCAATAGTCTGGGACAAGGATGTGCATTTGTGGTCCAATGGGTATTGGCCCAGAATGAGAAATCAGAGAGAATTTGAATTCATTGCATTCACTTATACGCAAAAACCCTTGGGAAAGGTATTAATCCATCTCTTCTCTCCAGCTATGGGTCAAATAACAAGACAGATTGGGTTCTATGGCCTTGGTTGGCAACCAGTCTACCACAGAAAGAATGGGTAACCTACTGTGGGAAAATCTTCTGCCCAGTCAGTCATGTCTCTTTTGAGACATGATCGCCTAAGTGTGTATCATGTATAGCACTTAACTGACTGGTATATATATATATATATTATAAAGAAAGAATAATGTCTCATCTGATGAGACATTGTTCTTTCAATGTCAAAATAAAATGTACAGTTTTGTAGTAGATTGTAGTTTGTAAATGTTTTTTTTTTATTTTTTATTTTTTTTTTAATCGTGTCACCCCAAGCAAGGCATTCCACTGCCACTATAGCACAGGGGGTTACATAGAGCGATTGGGTATAGGAAATGTCAAAAGGAGGGTGATAGACGACTTAGGATGTACATAGGGAGAGAGTTGGAGAGAGTGGGTGTGAGTTAAAGTATAATTTATAATAAATATTCATTGCTCTATTTTTATATTAAGCACTGTTTTAAATTAGCGTTTTGAACGCTACAAATATTTTCTTTGTTTTTTATTCATTTGGATATATATATATCTTATTATTATTATTATTAATGATAATACCTTGTCTGGGATGTGCAGTGGATATCGAATGAAAAATCGACGTACCGAGTTCAAATTACAGTTGAATCCCTTGCATTCACTTATGCACAAATACCCTTGGGAAAGGTATTAATCTGTCTCTTCTCTCCAGCTATGGGTCAAATAACAAGACAGATTGGGTTCTATAGCTTTGGTTGGCAACCAGTCAAACTCAGAAAGTAAAGGTAACCTACTTTTTGTTATGAAAAATGTTTTGTTTAATGCGACATGTTTATTTTGTATAAACAAATTTTTTTTTTTTCTTTTAATCATATCACCCCGAGCAAGGCGGTAACGCCACTGATGTGCAGGGGGCTACGTAATAGTGAAAAGATTGGAAAAGAGAACGCCAGAAACCACATCCTAAACAGGGAACAAGGGATGAGCCTCTTAACCTTTTCAATAGACGTGGGTGGAGTGTGAACCGGGCGATAGTGTGAACCGGGATCCTTCAAAAAGGTATGAATTCACGTTTTCCCTCTCCAGATATAGGTTAATTAGTAAAACTTGTATCACTTAACTATTATTTTAAATAACTTGCAAAGGGTTGATAAGCAGTAAAAAACAAATCAATCATTTAAAATCTATCGATATTGTCTGGCATATAAATATATAGAAACTATATATTGATTGTTATATAGAATTGATCTCCCACTTTATGTCCATATAATTTATTCTTTGTCTATCAAATTCAAATTAGGTATGAATCCACCTCCTCTCCCTCTAGCTATGGGTTAATTAGTGAGACTGGTATCACTAAACCATTAACTTCCTACCATAAAAAAAAAAATTAAATCTAAAAATATATTCTGGCTTTAAATAACTTGAGAATGGGCTGATAAGCGATAGAAATCAATCAATCATTTATTTTTCATAGTAATGACTTCTAGTATTTTGCGCCTTTCCTTGCAATGAGTGCTATGTAGCATTTTGGTATTATCCACTAATATTTGCCACTTGTTGATAGTCATATTTTGGTTGCTCATGATGTGCTGATTGATATGTGCAAAACTTTCAGCAAAGTGACAAGTTAACCTATAAGAAATTATGGTGCCTTTGTAACCATTGTAAAAATTTAATTTAGTATTTCGTTTCTGACATCAGTAATTGTCAATATCTTTGTATTATTTTTAACTATCATTCTCATCTTGGCTGATATAAATGTTATTATAGAAACAATGTTTCGACCAAGTACCCTCTGGTCATCATCAGGTGTCCATTAATTGTCTGATATGAATTATCTGTAAAAATTTAAGGTTTTTTTTTAAATTGATGGTATTAAAGATGAAATCAATGCAAATATATCATATCGTTCCCAATGCAATGAAAGACTCAAAAAAAAAAATGCCTGGATTTCAACAGAATTTTTTCTACTAGGATAACAACACATGATTCTTGATAATGACTGAAATGAACAAAATTACTGAAACAAAACTAAACATGAACTACAGCCAATTTTTTTTCTGTTCAGAATTATTTCAAAAATTGGATTAGACATTTTGAATTTTTTGTAATATATCAGTCAGTCAGTTAAGTGCTATACCTGATACACGCTTGGGCGATCATGTCACGAAAGAAACATGACTGAGTGGGCAGAGGATTATTCTGCAATAGGTTGCCATTGGTTTCTGCAGTAGACTGGTTGCCATCCAAGGCTATAGAACCCAATCTGTCTTGTTATTTAATCCATAACCGGAGGGAAGACACAGATTAATACTTTTCCCAAGGGTATTTGCATGTAAGTGAATGCAAGGAATTTAACTGGAATTTGAACTTGGCTACCCGGTTTGTCATTCTGAGCCAATATCCACTGCACCACAATGCACCTCCTTGTAATATATGATAAACCTGAAGTATTTGTTGGGATCAATAACTATTATATAAAGGTGAATTATCTATCTATCTATTTATCTATCTATTGATTGTTTAATAAATAGTTTTTGGTCCTAATAGAGTTAGATCACTACACATTTGTATTAAAAATTGTTCTATATAATTATATTGTAGAACTTTTGAATATTTTTCATTTTTAAACGGGTTATTTCGCTACCTTGGTTTCTACCATGTGTGGTGTCTTCAGGCAATTTTTAACAACTATTTATTAAAAATTTTTAATAACTAGTTATTAAAAATCGCCTGAAGACACCACTCATGGTAGAAACCAAGGTAGCAAAACAACTTGTTTAAAAATGAAATATATATATATATATATATATGTATATATGCAGATACAATGTAATACCTCCTATTTTATTGGTGGTGTAGCAGTAGAGGTTGAACCTTTCCCAATAACTCATAATTTTAATCACTATTTATTTTTAATAACTATTTATTGAAAATTTTTAATAACTAATTATTAAAAATTGCCTAAAGACAACACTCATGGTAGAAACCAAGGTAGCAAAATAACTTGTTTAAAAATGAAAAATATATATATATATATATATATATATATGCAGATACAATGTAATACCTCCTATTTTATTGGTGGTGTAGCAGTAGAGGTTGAACCTTCCCCAATAACTCATAATTTCTTTGGTCGTCTCACAGATAGCTGCTGAGTGGAAACCTGGCAAAATTATATCTGGCATAAAAGTGCATACAAAGCTCAGTATTGGAATGGAGATAGAGCGTTCAAAGAATTTGTCACTGTAATGGAGCAGATTCATGCCGACTTAAAAGTTTATGATGTCTTCACTCATTGAGGCTGGAAGGTGGCAAGACATCTATCAGAAGTAAAAATAAGACCTTGTAGGATGAATAGTCATCTAACATAATAGGGTAGACTGGACCACATAGCTGTAGTGACACAGCTTCACTTCCTAGAAATGAAAGCTACCTGGAATGAACTCATTGTACCAGGTAGAAGGTTCCTCTGACAGAATCAACAATCACAAGTCTGGAGGAATGGTTTCCACCTGGTTTCCACCTGGTTTACCTGTCCAAACATGCAAAACATGAATGAATACCTCTTCAGTTTTTAATCTAAACATTTGAACAGAATTGGTTAGGTGTTCAAAGCTGCAGTGAAATCTATAACTAAAACTTGTCATTGAACATAATGATGATGATGATGGTGGTGATGATGATGACAATGATGATGATATATCAATACACACACACACATACGTATCTATAAATATAGGTGTGCAAACAAAATTTTTCCTTGACTAATGTGGCTTAATGTATATAAAATATTAGTCAGTTAAGTACCATCTGTGATACACACTTGGGCAATCATGTCTTGAAAGAGACATGACTAACTAGACAGAAGATTTTCCCGCAGTAGGCTGCCATTACTTTCTGCGATAGACTGGTTGTCAACCAAGACTATATAACCCAATCCGTCTTGATATTAACCCATAGCTGGAGAGAGAAGTGACGGATTAATACCTTTTCAAGGGTATTTGTGTGTAAGTGAATACAACGAATTAAAAATCAAATCGGCTCTCTGATTTCTTGTTTCAAATCGCCATCCACTGCACCAAAATGCTCATCCTATGCAGATGTTCATTGTGATTCTGTCGATATCGACTCAGAACAAGAAATCAGAGATCCGAGTTCAAATTTCAGTACAATTCATTGCAATCACTTACATGCAAAAAATTTTTAATCCGTCACATCTTCCTCCTGCTATAGGTTAAAAAGCAAAACTGACTGGGATCTTCAGTCTTGGTTGTTAATCACTTTACTGCAAAAAGTTATTGCAACCTACTGCGGAGAAATCTTTTGCCAAGTCAGTCGTGTCTCTTTCAAGACATGATCGCCTGAGTGTGTGTTTTGTGTGGCACTTAACTGACTGATATAAAATATACAGGCTTCAAATGGTAAAACATTCAGAGATAAATTTTCAAATTAAAAAAAAAGAAACAAAATATTAATTTGTATAAAATTGTTTCAATAGACCATTTTAAGTTATAAGAAATAAATAGTGAACAAATTTTTGTTATATCAGAGAAGTTATTTCATACCAGCTTGTGTTAACAAAACATTCTATCAATATGGCTGCCCATATTAAAACCAGTGAAATGATTGATTAGTGCAGAGAAATAGAGAAAGACAAACAGTGATGGTTAAGTTTGTTACATTAGGGTTAGTAAAAAGTATTAGCTTTTACCATGAACAAAAAATTAACAATCTCATAAAAAAGTAAAATTTAAATTTTTATATTTTTTGCACTGTTTGAACTGATGTCTTCATCTTTTTTGCTGTGCTTACACTGTTTCGGCTGTTGTATGCTCGAGCCTTCTTCAGGTGCTAGGAATTTAAAACCAAACCCTTTATTTTGATCACTGGGGTATATCATTCTCATTCAATGTGTGATGTGACTTCTGGTAGCCATGTAGTTATCTCCCTTTAACTTCACTTTTTAAGTAATTTGTTCACCATTGGTATTGAACTCACAACTCTTTGGGTCAATTTACTGGAAACAATGCCTATAGCCACTGGAATAATGAATGTCTACATCCACTGGAACTAAACAACACCTATATTCATTGGGACATGTGTCCTCAGTCACTTGACCCAAAAAGTTGTGAATTCAATACCAGGCAGGGTTAAGTTAAAGGGAGATAATTACATGGCTACCAGAAGTGGCATTGCACAGGGAATGAGAATGATAGACCCCAGTGATCGAAGAATGAGTTAGGTTTGAAATTCCTAGCATATGAAGAAGGCCAGAGTGTACAAGGCCTGAAACATTGTAAACATGGCAATAAAGATGAGGTCAACAGTCTGAACAATGTAGATATTTTAAATACTACCTCAATTCAGAAGTATAGACAAATATTAAATTTCTATATATCAGAAAAATGTTAGGCAAATGAATGACAAACTGAGAAAAAGTCCTGTGTAATGCAGTTGTTTTCCTCTAGAAGGATTTCATTGTGCTAGAGGAATGTTTTTGTGGATGATATTGTAATTGTGATGTGGCTTCCCTCTGTCTTTTCTACAAGTATTTCCATAGCAACTGCTCTTTCCCCTGGTTATCCGAATGGGTGTTGTGGTGCAGTGGATATTGATTCAGAACAACAAATCGGAAAACCAAATTAGAATTCCAGTTGAATTCATTGCATTCACTTATGAACAATTACCCTTGGGAAAGGTATTAATCTGTCTCTTCCCTCCAGTTATGGGCTAAATAATAGGATAGACTGGGTTCTATAGCCTTGGCTGGCAACCAGTCTACCACAGAAAGCAATGGCAACCTACTGCGGGATAATCTTCTGCCCAGTCAGTCGTGTCTCTTTCGAGACATGATCGCCCAAGTGTGTATCACGTATGGCACTTCACTGACTGACAATGTAATAGTTGAAAACATAATTAAAGCTGCTACTAAGCATAAAGTGGGGGACTGGTTTTCTATTGTTATGAAGTAATAAACTGATCCCTCACAAATTACTACTTAATAATATAATCTAATACATCTTTTCCCCTCTTTAGTTATGGGTTGAATAATAGGACAGATTGGGTTCTATAGTTTTGACTGGCAACCAGTCTACCGCAGAAAGCAGTGGCGACCTACTGTGGGATAATCTTCTGCCCAGTCAGTCATGTCTCTTATGAGACATGATCACCCAAGTGTGTATCATGTATGGCACTTAACTGACTGAATATAATAGTTAGAAGTATAATCAAAGTTTCCACTGGTCATAAAGTGGGGGATCTGTTTTCTATTGTCATGAAGTAGTAAACTGATCCCCCACTAATTACTACGTATTAATATAATATTATAATCCACCTCTTCTTCCTGCTGCTATGGATTGGATAGCAGGACAGATTAGGTTCTACAGTTTTGGCTGGCAACCAGTCTACTGGAGAAAGCAATGACAACCTACTGTGGGATAATCTTCTGCCCAGTCAGTCATGTCTCTTATGAGACATGATCACCCAAGTGTGTATCATGTATGGCACTTAACTGACTGACTGACCCTGACCACATATATTTACTTATGCTACTAGATTGGCATTAAGATTCAACTCTATTACTATTGAAATAGTTAAATTTAACTGCCTCTTCTACTCTAACAGCTTCTTTTCTTGCACTCCCCTTTTGCGGAACTCACTTTCATTTGCCTGCTTCCAAAATAGCTACAATCTCTAAAAGTTTAAACGCAATATAAATTGCCATCTTTTATCTACATGATTCCTATCCATATCTTATCTTTTCTTCAGCACCCCCTGTACCTTGTTTTTTTCTCTCACTGTAACCCTCTGTGCACCAGTGGCAGTCCTTGTTTGGAGTGAAATGATTTTTTTTTTTAAATGTATAGGAAAAGGAGAAGCAGATATATAAAAAATTATTTTAAAGATTTTTAAGCTGTAATATGGCTTCCCTGTGCTTTTTCTAAAAATACCTTCATGGTAGTTGTTCTGATGAACTTTCTGCTAGGATACCTATACTTTCTAAATTAAAACACCAGAACTAGATTGGTGTTCTACAGAAGGATGCTGAGGTTAGAGGTACCATCGGTCAAACATGTGAGCAACAACAAGGTTTTGGAGAAAATGGAAACAAAAACAAACTTTAACATCAGGAAGAGACAGTTGAACATGTGATGAGGAAGAAGTGCTTGGAAAATCTAATACTCACAAGACAGATAGAGGGAAAGAGGAACAAGAGAAAACAGTGTGTGACATACTTGATGGGCTTAAACAAATGGATAACAGAACAGGGTCTGGGAAAAATAACAAGTGTTAAGAGCTACAAGAGACAATGAGATGTGGAGGGCCATGATTGCCTACATTCTGAAGGAAACATAGCACATAAAAGAAAAAGACTAGATTAGTGGCAAGGTCTCATCATTTTACGGTTGAAAAGGTGAGGTGTAATTGCAAGTTCTATGCAATTTCTCATTTGTGGAACTCTTTTAAAGCTTCTTGCTTCCTAGTCAACTTTGATCTTCAAAGATTTAAGTGCAACGTCAATCATTATCTTCTGCCTTCTTTATATCTTTGTCTCACCATCGTACACACGAAGACACACACACACATACATATATAGGTTCTGATGCAAATAAGTATTCATATGTGCAGCCTTTGAGATTTCACTCGCCTGATCGACTCAGTCGATTAAAACTTAATTGAGCGATTAAAGTTTATTGCTTTACTAGCCCTTGGTCGATTAAAAATCTCGAAATGAAACGTGTCCCTTCAAATATAGAAAAAGGAAATTTGATCCCTTTGACAACCCAAAAGTATGCCATTGAAGATTCACAAGTTACTTAG
Organism: Ascarosepion bandense; assembly: GCA_037127315.1. Classification (NCBI taxonomy): domain Eukaryota; kingdom Metazoa; phylum Mollusca; class Cephalopoda; order Sepiida; family Sepiidae; genus Ascarosepion; species Ascarosepion bandense. The sequence goes on along the minus strand of JBBBDQ010001394.1, from coordinate 585,160 downwards.
AATGACCTACAATGAGATTATTGTCCTGGTCAGTGTAAACATTCATTTAATTAACGCTTCCAGAGTGGAGCCAAAATGTCTCTGTTGCCCAGGTTAAAGAGGCTCACAGATTTTTAGAAACTCATTTTAGTAAAGCATTATCCTTGACTAAACATCTATATTTCCTACCTGCTTACAGAAAGTAAAAATGAACATTTGAAAGAAAGAAAAAAAAATATGAATACTTCTTTCAACCTCGCACCAAAAATCAAATTATACAAGTAATTTTTTTATAGAAAATTGTTGAGAAAATCAGATTTGTTAATTTTTTATCATCTATGTGAGGAAGGTTGTAGTCAAACAGAAGAAAGAAACTACAAATTTAGGTACCTCCTCTAAATTGCCAAAAAACAGCATATCATGATGTTAAAGGGCTCAAAACTTCATAAAAACAAAGTATTATCATCAAAATATTTATGCTATTATTAAGAGGAAAGATCAAATTTTGTTGTTATTATTTTTTAAAAAATTTTTTAATTCTTTCTAACACATTCGAAATTTTAATTAAAATTTCATTTTTTGTTTTCTGTCAGTGATTCACACTTTGTTGACGTAAGGTGACTATAAAGAAAATGGAGTTGGTCGAGTAAAATGATTTTGGGGTGAGTAAATTTTTCCTTGCTCTCGACTGCCGGTCGAATGATTTCTTTTTCAAATCTCAAAGGCTGCATATGTGTATACATGCAGGTTCACACCAATATATATATATATATATATATATATATATATATATATATATTGTAACAAAGTTGTGGAACTCGTAGGTTTTTTAACCTGCTGTCCATGCATTTACTTTTATGAAGAGTGCTCGATACAAATGTAGAGCATTATATTGTAATAGTTGTTACAATGGTTTATAAATTCATAGTATCATTACACAAAAATTTTCACGTTTCGAAGCTACCGTTAGGTGCTTCTCATCGGGTGACGAAGTTGAAAAAAATTTTTCAATTATAAACCATTGTAACAACTATTACAATACACACACACACACGCACACACACACACACATATATATATATATATATATATATATATATATATATATATATCAGGTGTTAGTAGAATAGTGCTCAATACAATATAACAGAGGTATAAAGTATATATTAATAAATATACATATTATCCTATAATTTGAAATGATTTGTTTGAAAATTATTTTTGATCAATACTTGTATTTAAATAGATATTCTGTTTTATAATCAAACAGTAAATAAATATTTATTTCTACTGGCCTGATTATTTACGAAACATTTTTGTTATGGAAATGTGTGTCATTCAGCACCTGTGACCCCTATCCACATTGGGGAAGCCACCAATTGACCTGGCACGTCTTATATCTCTTGACCACAAATGACCAACAGTCTAAACAAAGTCAAACCAAGCGTATATAACACTATTTTCAATTCACTGTAAATAACCATATCTTCACTGAAATGTATCGTAATGTTATCTTCGTTAATTTGTTACATATTATTCTATGTTTAAGGCATGACTGAGAGTTTCATGCATTCCGCAATCATCAGGTGCATATTATAAACTGAACATTTTTTTATTTGATTTTTATTTTAGGTAGTAGCATTGCTTAAGATCATTATAAATTATAAATCTGTTGTGCTAGTTTTTGATATATTAAATGTATAATTTAATTAGGTTTGTACTGAAACCCAAAATTGAAATAAGAAATTAAAATCATGGGAGTTAAAACAAAAAAAAAAGAAAAAGGATAATATATATCTTTTGATGGGGGCCGGCTTAGGTTAAAGGGTAAGTCACTTTAGCAATACCTAAAATAAAAATTCATATAATATGCACCTGATGATTGGGTAATACATAAAACTCTGAGTCATGCCTCAAATAGAGGATAATACACACACACACACAGACACACACACAAGTTAAATATATGGATCAGAATCCTCAAATTACTCTTGCAAATCGTAAATTGCTGATGAGGTACTATCGAGAGTACCACTGGTAGAAAGGATGTGTGTTGTGGTGCATTGGATATCGGCTCGGAACGAGAAATCGGGTCGCCAAGTTCGAATTCCAGCTGAATTCATTGCATTCACTTACGCACAAATACTCTTGGGAAAGGTATTAATCCGTCTATTCCTTCCAGTTATGGGTTAAATAACAGGACAGATTGGGTTCTATAGCCTTGGTCGGCAACCAGTCTACCGCAGAAAGCAATGGCAACCTACTGCGGGATAATCTTCTGCCCAGTCAGTCATGTCTCTTTTGAGACATGATCGCCCAAAGTGTGTATCACGTATGGCACTTAACTGACTGAATATAATAGTTAGAAGTATAATCAAAGTTTCCACTGCTCATAAAGTGGGGGATCTGTTTTCTATTGTCATGAAGTAGTAAACTGATCCCCCATTAATTACTACTTATTAATATAATATTATAATCCACCTCTTCTTCCTGCAGCTATGGATTGGACAGCAGGACAGATTAGGTTCTATAGATTTGGTCGGCAACCAGTCTACCGCAGAAATTAATGGCAATCTACTGCGGGATAATCTTCTGCCCAGTCAGTCATGTCTCTTTCGAGACATGATCACCCAAGCGTGTATCACGTATGGCACTTAACTGACTGACTGGTAGAAAGACATTTTGGCAAGCTGTTTTTTTTATTACTGTAAACTGTAAAGTGTACTTTATCATTCTTTTTATTAATACAAATATGAAGATAGATCTTTTAACAGAATTAATATGAAGAAGTTTGTCACTTAAGCGAGTAGAGTAACAACTTTACACAAAAAAGTGCAGATTATTATCATTAAGAACCCTAGAAATTAACTCCATTGCTACTGACTATATGGATGTGTTGGGGTGATTTTCAGCAATTCCAGTGGTAATGGTCCCCTGGGAGACAGGGCCAGGCTTGGCTAGCTGTAGGGTTTATGATGGTTGTATCCCTTGTGACCTGTGCTAATTCAAGGATGTGGTAGCAGCACTCATAACTGGGTTTTCCTATGCAGGATTCCCACTGCCTACCCCAAGTGGAGAAAGCCTATAGAAAAGGTGGAGTGAAGACTCTATCTACCACTCACACTCCTCTGTGACTCCTGCTCACAACTCTTCAGGAGTAGACTGGGCCTTCACAGCCATCTCTGTCACTACCACCAGAAAGGGCATAGAGAATGAGAAAAGAGGATAATAATTCCTATGATACTGCTAACAATGATTATTCAAAGAAAAAAATTAATTTTTTTCAGTTACTAATAGCATAAGTATCATGTTAATTTTAAGTATCATGGTATTTTTTTAAAATTAATTATATATTTAGAAAGAGTTGTTAGTGTCAAGAATTATATATATATATATATATATATATATATATATATATATATATATATTGGGTGGACAAAATAATGGCAACACCTAGTACAATAATAGCATAATTTTGAAAATTTGATTAAAATGTCAAAAGATTGTATATTTTTATGTTTCTTAATTTAATTTAGTAGTACTTAAATTTTTTGCTAAACTTGTTTGTTTACAGATATCCTTTGAATAAATTTATTAAAATCAACAGTAAAGAGATTATTTAAGTACTCAGGGCCGTGCTTAAGGCCCCCCCCCCTGCAATTGCGGGGTGGGGGGCAAGTTCCCTAGGAGCTCCCAAATGCCCCTGGAAGCCACAAGGCTCCTTGGCTCAGCTGATCTATTGTAATGAAAAAGAAATTAACAAAATATATAATAGGATTAACTGGAAAATTATCATACTTGTATGTTCAAATAGACATCTATCAACCGGCTTGCTCTCTCTCTCTCTCTCCTAAAGAAAGAGGCCTCAAATCATTTGTAATTAAAAAAAAAAAAAAATGAACTTGAGAGAGAAATAGATTATAGATATCTGTTTCAACATACATAAAAAGTAGCTAAAAGTTGTGAAAACATTGGTAATGTATAGCCAATTTCTGCATTTTCTTCCTTTTTTTTCTCATGATCACAGATTGTTTATAGTACCTTTTATTGTGGGTTCAGTATGTTAGGGGCAGTGTGGGGGCACAAGTTGCATTCTTCCGGTAGAGGCCCCCTTTCCACAAGGCACATTCTGCCCCCCCCCCCCCATGTTGGTATGCACGGCACTGTAAGTACTTTATGTGATCAACTTCATCTTATGGTTTCTGGAGGGAAATGCCATCTTTCAGAATGCTAATGCACTCATTCATATTGCTAAAGTTGTAGCTGAATGGCATGAGGAACATTTTATTGAAGTAGAACATCTTATTTGGCCAACATAATCCCCAGATCTCAACATCATTGAACATTTATGGATCATTTTAGGAAAACAAGTGAGGAGGCAATATCCTCCACAATCACCAATGAAAGAATTGGAGACTATTTTAACTGAAGAATGGAAAAAAATCCTTTGGAAACAATTCAATCCCAGGAAGAATTCAAGCTGTAATTACTGCAGGAGATGGCCTACCCCATACTGAAATAAATTTGCTTGAATTTTTTAGGTGTTTTCATTATTTTGTCCACTCCCTATATATATATATATATATATATATATATATATACAAGGAATGGCTGGAAAGTTGATAAGCTGACCAAGATACAAATGTCAGTAGATGTAGCAGTTGGTAGATTAAAAGATACAAAAGTGTAATGGCTGGTTGGCCAACTGTTGTGTTCTGGTATACTTGAATATCTTTTTGTCTACCAACTGGTGGGTCTGCTTACATTTATATCTTGATGAGACAATGAACTTTTCAGCCAATCCTTGCATATGTAGTCAGGATCACACTGTAACCAGAATGAAACATCCACCCATGCTTCTCTCTGCAATATAAATTAAAAAAAAAAACAAAAAAAACTAGTGATAAAATTAGAAAATATAGTCGACTTGTACAATAATCCTTGTGATCAGTAAAAATAATTTTTTCACATTTTTTTTATATCAATATATATTAAGCAACCCAGACTGCAAATGATTTTTATAATAATAATGATAATTATAGTAATTTATATAAGTTTGTAGGAAGTCCAGTTTGCTATATAAATTAATTCTTCTATGAAAACCAAATCAAGATACATTAATACCATATAATTTCTAAAAATGCAAAAATTTCTTTTAGAAATTTGAAATTATTAAGCTATATTATTATTTTTTCATATATTGCTATCAAATACAATCCAAATTAAGCATTTTAAAAAAATTAAATTAAAAAAAAATTACATCATCTTTGTTTTAGCTTTCATGGGTAGGGGGTCAGTTTAGAATGGTGATTCCCAACGTAGGGTGTACGCCCCACAGGGGGCAATTTGATATTTTAGGGGGCAATTCGATTGTTAGATGTTTTGCTAATAAAAGTCTTTGTTCTTGTGATCTATTAGCCTTAATGTACAATTTAATTAAAAGTACTGATCAAAGTATTACAGAAAAAAGTTTTCTTTGAAATTAGTTTTTGTTTATAAATTTAAATATTTCAATTCTTGAAACTTTATTTGATTGTTTCCTATAAACATAAAAATAATACAAGATAATCCCTAATATTTTATTTTTTGGTAATTTCTTGCTCAGAACTTTAATTGTCTTTTATTTATTTTTTGTTTTTCATGGATGCCATGTTGTTTTTAAGTTTGTTTAAGCCACCTTAAGGCTTTAAGGCAGTTTGAGCCTTAAACAAACTAAATTTTGAGTTTAAAATAAAAGCTTAAATCAAAGTGTTGGTGTTTTAAGCATCACCTAAAACAGAGTACACTTTTTACATAAGAATTATATATCAACATATGGGAGGGGGGTGACATCAGGATTCTAGAGGTGATTAGTTGGGGCATGGCCAAAAAAGGTTGGGAAACACTGGTTTAGAAGTTATATAGATAGCAAACGGAACCTTCCTGAATTAAATAAGATTTTTATCTATATAAATAAAAATGTACTTGTCTGTTTGTCCACTAATCTAGAAAAAGCTGAACCAATTGTTTTGAAATTTACTATATAGCATTTTAATTGAATACGAGCGTGTTTTTATATGTTATATTTAAAAAATTTACACTATTAAAAATAAAAAATTTTACAAATCTATTAGTGCCGATGAGAGCTGAACCAAAAAAAACTTTCATTTTCAATACAGACGCCTTTACAGACAACTTTGTTATTTCATAAGAAGACATAGGAAAACTGCACATTTAAGGTAAACGAAGGCTTTTTTATTATTATTATTATTATTTTTTATTTTTTATTTTTTATTTTTATTATTTCTATTTTGGCGGGTGTAAACAAAAGAAAAAAAAACAAACTATTCATTTTTTTTCAATGAATTATTATTGATATCCCATTTATTTCCTTGGTTTAGTTAATAAATTTCTTCTTTTTTTTCTATTTAACCAAACTGAGCCACAGCAATGCGTGGTCATGGTCGGGTATAGCTAGTATTTTAATATTTGCAATCAGAGTGCTTAACCTATAGCAATAAAAAAAATTGGAAAAGAATGATTATCTCTGTTCACTCCCTATATATATATATATATATATATATATATATATATATACACACACACACAAGGAATGGCTGTACAACTCAACCAAAAATGATTACATTAAATATTTTTTCATCAAGTAGCATTTGTTGATTACAGATTTTTAAAGACGTTACTTTATTTGTGTTTACAGCTATAGCTATCTGCTGATATTTTCTTTCAAAAATAAAATGTTCGACTTTTCAATTACTTAACAAATATTTTAAAAAAAGAATACCAAAAATTTCAAACACTCAATGAATTGTTAAACAAAAAAAAAAAAAAAAAAACAAAAAAAAAACACAAACTTTCTTGCCTCTTGTCACCTGAAGATGACTGGAGAACTTGTATGCTAAAATATTAAGATAAAAGTCAACATCAAGTACCAGAATTCTGTGTATCTATAGTTTTAGATATGTGGTATGATTATTTTATTCTTTCTTCGATGAACAAATATCAAGCATACATTTCGAAAAAAAATTGAATAATTACCGTATTTTCTGACAAACAAAAGAACATTTTTTTGTAGAAAAAGCACCTCTTTAAGAAATAAACATTTTTTTAAAAATTTTTTATTCCAATCAATTAAGGTTTTCCAGATCCCAAATATAAAAAGATTAATTTTTTTTTAATTTTAAAAGGGGATTCAGTTTTTTATGTAAATTCATTATAAACTGATCCCCCATATTTTTTCTTATGTGTCATACATGATGCATGCTTGGGTGATCATGTTTCATTTCAATTCATGACTAATTCGGCAGTGGTTTTCCTGCAGTAAACTGGTTGCCAACCAAGGCTATAAAACAAAGTATGTTCTCTATTTAACCCATAGATGGGGTCCCATTATGAAAACCGAAAAGGAATAAAGATAAAGGGTAAATAAGGGAAAATAATTATAATAAAAAAAAGATAAGTAAGAATATGCATTATTATGTGATAATATGTTTTCTTTTTTGGGGGCTTGAATAGAGGGATCAATTTACAATAAATTTATATAGTAAACTGAACTCACACTTTCTAAAATTTAGAAATTTGTTAATAATATTAATAGTCATAACGTAAAATGGTAAGTAAGAATATGCTTTAAATCAGTGTTCTTCAGACTTGTTTTAATGTAACAAGGTGTCCTAGACCAAATCCAATGGAGAATCTGTAATGTGATCAATCCCAACTTGACAGCTAGGATACAGTCGCTTTTTAACCAACGCAATGTGGCTTCCCTGTGTCTCTTCTACCAATACTTTCATGGTTTCTGCTCCGATGAACTTAGCTCACTGATACCCCCTATATCTGACTTTCCTCAAGCCACAAGATTAGCAACTCGGTACCAACCATTTACTGTGAAACTGATAAATTGTAAACGCAAATTCTACTCCAGCAGCTTCTTTTCTCGCACTTCCCGCCTGTGGAATTCCCTTCCACATACTTGCTTTCCAGACAGCTACAATCTTCAAGAATTCAAATGTAGAGTCAATAGTCATCTCCTGTCTCACTAACTTACATCCTCTCTCTCATGCTTTTTTCCGTCCACCCCACTCATCAGTATACTCTTCCTCCTCATACTCTCTTCCTGACAGCCTCTGTAACCTGTCACTCTTTCTATTATACAATCATCAAAAAAAAAACCACAGCAAGAATAACATCTTGCCCATTATACCTACATGTAATAAATCAAAGACAAACTCTGTTTAATAGGTTTGTTTATTAAGCATCGACAATTTATACACACTACTGGATTATCCACTTGGCAATAAATACTAAAAATAGTATGAAATACATCATTTCTTTTTAAAAAACTAGGGTGGCCTAATAATTATAGCCGGTAGTGTATATTGGAATTGCGTGTATCTATTTAATTGGCAGCCTGCTGTGTGCATTAGGTCTTGTCTGTCTAACCTAATGCAACATCACCGGCTTTCGTGGTTCACTGCTGCTGCATGTTTTCTGCCGTTTGCCGTTGCCATTGCTGAACAAGCTGACAACGACTGCGACGCCAACGCCGTGTAGCAGAGTCAAAAACCATGAAGATGTGCATTGTGGTGCAGTAGGTATTGGCTTGGAACAAGAAATCAGGAAGCCAAGTTAAATTTCTTGCATTCACTTACGCGCAAATACCCTTGGAAAAGGTATTAATCTGTCTCTTCTCTCTAGTTATGAGTTAAATAACAGGTTAGAGTGGGTTCTATTGCCTTGGCTGGCAACCAGTCTACTGCAGAAAGTAATGGCAACCTGCTGCAGGATAAGCTTTTGCCTTGTCAGTCATGTTTCTTTCGAGACATGATCGCCCAAAGCGTGTATCACATATGGCACTTAACTGCCCAACTGATGTATCTATTTGCATGAATATACTGAATACTGCTGTCATATCTGGTTATGCCCCGCCTCACTGTTCACCTTGGGGTTGTTGACATAATCCAAAGAATCTGCTATGTAGTCAATCCTGACCTGGTGGCTCGACTTCAGTCTTTCTCTCACTGATGAAATGTGGCTTCCCTCAGTCTTTTCTACAAATGCTTTCACTGATTCTGCTCTGACGAGCTTAGCTCCTTTGTGCCTCTACTGTGCAAATTTACTTGAGGTACTTGACTAGCAACAAGGTCCCACTCTTTTACTGTGAAAACAATCAACTTCTACTCTAATAGCTTCTTTTCTCACACTTCTCACCTGTGGATCTCCCTTTCGTATTCTTGTTTTCCTGATAGCTACAACCTCCAAGAGTTCAAATGCAACATCAACTGTCATCTCTTATCTCCTTGACTCCCATTCGTCTTCTCACTTTACACTTTCCTCTCATACAGCTCTCTTCACACCAATGTACCTGTCCTTCTTTTACTTATTCTCCGACACCTACTGGGACCCGTTCTCCTCTCTCTTCCTTCTGCTATTATGAAACCACTGCACACCAGTGGCAGTACTGCCTTTCTTGGGGTGAGACAAGTATAAAAAAAAATTACTTTTAAAAGCAATAGCCTGTTCTTAGATTTCACTGAAACAATATCCAACTCACTGAAAATTCCGAGGCTTCAAAATGAACATAACACATCAGCTTATTGCCACAGAAAGAATGTACCAGTACTTGACTTCGATATTGAGTTGGGAAATTTGCTTTTAGCCCTGACTTCAGATTCAATTGAATTATTCAACAATCTTAATGGCTTTTAACAGCCATGAAGACGAGCACACTGCACACCTTCTTAGCTAAGTTTTGGCACAAAGTCTCTTTGTGAGAGAAAACTGATATTATTCAGTTCACTACAAATTTAACGAACAAGATACATCAACTCAATGAGAATAGACTATATGTAACACATCACTCAATAAATCCCTGGCCTGACATATAGATGGCACCAAGAATAAAAAAATCATATGATTTTTATGAAGTACTAACCTTCAAATGGCATGTGACAAAATTTGGGCCCAATTGGATAATTAGTTTACAAATTACAGTTATTTAAATGAAGCTATTGTTGCCAATTTTCAAAACAACTGAAAAATATGAATTTTGTGGGTTGATAAAGCATAGCTTTTTGATGGGAAAATACTGTTCATGCAAAGCAATAGCTTGATAAGTGTTATTTGGACTCTATTCCATTGCAAACAATGGTTAAGAGGTGGTATGCTGACTTTAAACTGGGTCATACAGACACAAATGATGCTGAATGCTCAGGTCACCCAAAATCTGCAGATGTCTCGGAAAACACGAAGAAATTAACAAAATCATTTTGGTCAATTGTAAATTGAAGTTGCATAAGATAGTAGGGGAGTTGAACATATGAGAAGGCAGTGTATTCACCATTTTGCATAAACATTTGTCAATGAGAAAGTTTTGTTCAAAGTGAGTGGCATGTTTGTTCACTGTCGAATCAGCAGTCAGCTGAGTGGACAGCAGCAGGTGAAAGCCATCCAAAGTGGCCATAGATGCAAACATCAGCAAGCAAGATTTTGTCCTCCATATTTTGGGATGCGTAAGGTATTTTGTGCATTGATTACCTTAAGAAAAGAATTGCCATCAATAGCAAATATTATATAGCATTATTAGTGGATTTGAAGGAAGAAATCGCCAAAAAACGGCCACAAATGAAGAAGAAAAAAGTAATTTTTCACCATGACAATGCACTATATCACAAGTTGATCCCAATGATAGCAAAAATAACATGAATTGCACTTTGAATTGCTTCTGCATTCACCGTATTCTTCAGATCTGGTCTCCAGTGACTACTGGTTGTTTGCACACCTCAAAAAAATGCTTCAGGGAAAGAGATTTAGCTCCAAGTGATATCAGAAACTGAGGCATATTTTGAGGCCAAAGACAAATCATTCTACAAAAAATGCATCGAATTGTTAGAGAATCGTTGGAATCAGTGTATCACCCTAGAAGGAGACTATGTTGATGAATAAAGTCGAATTTTGCCTAAAGTTGTTGTTTTATTAGTTAGGCCCGGAATTTATTGAATGATGTTGCTGTGCAAAATTTAGAGTTGTTTATATTCTGCACTTTGCTCTTAGGTGTATATTTTATTTCTTTTTTGCCGGGACCCATTTTTTTTTCATCTCACAACCTGCTGAAGTGTCAGGACCCACATTTTAAAAAACCTGGCTTTAAATAATATAAATATTAATTTTTTTTAAAATTTTAACTTAAAGTATCTAAAATTTTATAAGATTAGTAAGAAAATGTTTTTTAACATGGTATAAGCATATTTTATTTTGACTGCTATAGGAAAGTCAATTCACAATGAATTTAGATACCAAACTGATCCCAACCCACCCACCCATGCTGCTTAAAATTATGAAAATTGGATTCGTGATCTGGAGTGATTAGTTGATAGGATTACAAAAAAAATATTCACAAAAATAATTAATTCTTAAAGAGAAGCATTTCTGCCGAAACCCTAAAAACATTTGCTTTGTATGCTTGAAGACAAAATTTTAAGATGTGTCTTGAAACGTATATCATAAACACTGTAAAATACATAATTGCTAGATCAAAAAATGTCTATATGAACTGATTCTTGATGAAAAAGAAACATAACATTTTTATTCTTATTTTCATAAAGTCACATTGAATATGCGAGACTGATCCACTAGGTATTGAAAAATACCAACGATAAATTAAAAATAATAATCAGTACTGAGAAGAAGAGAGAGAGAAATGGAGAGAGAGAGAGAGAAAGAGATGGAGAAAGAGAGAGAAAGAGAGCTTTTAGTGTCACATTTGTGTCACAGTTGACTATGACATTGTCATCAACGAAAAGCATTTGGTACAGTTGATTTTCACAAAGCCCTCCAGAAACACACGTCTGACTTCAAACAAAGAGGAATAACGTAAAACAAAAACAAAAACAGACAAAGGAGGATGTGGAAGTGGAGAAAGCTTGCTAAATATATTATGGACTCGAACTGATGCACGAGAAAGCCTTAATGGTAATGAAAACGGCAAAATTACCCGTTTCCCTATAAGGAAACATTTGGCATTTATTGACCAAGCTGCCAGTACTGCTTTCGTTTAAAACATATGAAATCATTATCTTTAGATAATTCTTAAGAAAATTCTTTTCTTTTCTTAGCCTTTTACTTGAAGTTGTATGAAATGTAAACATTTTGATTATATAATTATTTTCTTTCTGAGTTACTCTATCCATTTTAATTGTTACTGCTGTTGGTAGTCATCAAGTGATGTGGTTTCTATCATTTTGTACAGTTCCTTGTAATTCTGAAACAAACAGCCCACAATGTTCAAAGAACGATGGCTTTTGCAAAGATACACAGACCTCACTTGCTTAAAACCATTTTTAGTCATTGATCATCTTGGCTGGCTAAAAAATTGTGCTCTAGATCCTAATCTTGGCACAAGATCCATGCTACTGATTCTTGTCTTCCTAATGCACGAGCCTGGGCACAGGACCACACTCCTATCTACACTCTCAGTCCACCACTCCATGTCACTGGAAAGGCAGATATTGATATGCATTCAGTATAACTCAAAATTGTTGCTTAACAATTTCATGATCACAAGCCCTGTTATTCCCCAGAGTTGTAGGGCACTACAGCTGCAGTAGAAATGGTGTATGTTGAGCAAGAGAGATTTTTCCTTCCCTCAGTCTACCAGCTATTTGCCTATAGCAAATGAATGTTTTCACTCAAATATTAATTATCGGCATCGCTGTTTTGGAAGACCAAATATGTCCAATGCTTGAGCATCAAATGTGACTACAATGTCCAGTGAGAGGCAGACAAGGCCATAGATGTTGCACATACAGGCCTGTCTCAATGATGTTGATGAAGTGGTGGTGCCCTACAACTGCTTGTACTACCTCTTTGTTATCTTGGCTCCTCTGTGATGAGGCAGCATAGTGTCATATGTCAACAGCTTACTGTGGATTGATCGCTGCCATTGAAATGTTATTGAGTAGCATTTTCCAAGATGGCCAAATTCATATTAAATTGTATGAGGTCTTGTTTAAATACAGCCTTAAATGGGATGACCAGTTTTTATTCTTCTGCTTAATATATTTACTGAGGTTCAACTCGGATATAAACAACCAATATTAATCTATCCTCAAAGCAAGCAAATGCTTTCAGGCTCAAATATAATTGTAAAAGATGAAACATAAAAAAAAAAACAAATTTCGAAGGGTTGACATCTTGCAAAATTTGCTGAAACCAAGCAGCAAAAAACTGTTTGATAGAACTTTAATAAAATCATTGTAATTAAGAAAGCCAAAAATATAAAAAAAAAATATGTTTTATATTTGAGAGGTACATTTGTGGTGCAATAGATATTGACTCGGAATGACAAATTGGGGAGCTGAGTTCAAATTTCATTTGAATTCTTTGTATTCACTTATGCACAAATACCCTTGGGAAAGGTATTAATTCATCTCTTCCCTCCAGTTATGGGTTAAATAATAGGACAGATTAGGTTCTATAACTTTGACTGGCAACCAGTCTATCACAGAAAGCAACGGCAACCTACTGCGGGATAATATTCTGCCCAGTCAGTCATGTCTCTTTCGAGACATGATTGCCAAAAGTGTGTATCACACATGACACTTAACTGACTAACTCGCATATATATATATAAAGAAAAATTTACTTTATATATTTTTAAAAATACACGCATAGGTATATATGAGTATATGTGTCTGTGTGTTTGTGTGTGTGCATATGTGCGTAAAAATTCAGATATAATAAAAAATATATCTGGAGAAAGACAATATCAATAAAGACAAAAGGAAAATTTCTCTTAGCTGATGTATTTCATCCTCTAATGGACTTTATCAAGGCAAGTGTAAGGATTTTGCTTTGCAACAAGTATTTATAAACAGGAGTAAAAATGTCATTAGATGTGCAAAACATTTTGTTTCTTTGATTTATTTGTGTTGATAAAGTCCATCAGAGGACACAATATATTGGCTAAGTTTTTCTTTTGTCTTTATTCATATGCATGTATAATAAACTCTTCTTAGGAATTTATAGTTGAGTCACGGATATATATATATATATATATATATATATATACACTACCGACCATAATTATTAGGCCACTCCAGTTTTAAAAAAAATGTATTTCATATTATTTTTTAATATTTATTGCCAAATGGATAATTCTAAATGAAAATAGAGTGGTTCTTTTGTTATTATTACTGTGCAAAATTTTACAAGGCAGCCAGAAAGCCTTTGCTTCGGTCAGCCAATAAGAAGAAGAGACTAGCATGGGGAAGAGAGCACAAAAACTGGACACCAGAACAGTTCATTTGATGCACATGTTATTGTGCAGTATTAACAAAAGAGCCATTCTATTTTCATTTAGAATTATCCACTTGGCAAAAAATACTAAAAATAGTATAAAATACAGAATTTTTCTTTTTAAACTGGGGTGGCCTAATAATTATAGCCAGTAGTGTATATATACATAGAGGAATTTACATTTAATATATATATATATATATATATATATATATGATGAAAATATAGTTTTAAGGTAGCTATATTTAGGGGTAACGGTGCTCAATATCAGAGATAGAGCGCATGTTGATATAAAGTATAACGTCGTACACGGAAGTAAACACCCAGCAATGACAGTCTGTTTCATAGCCTGAATGCAATTTTCAGGCCATAGGGTTGATATTTGTGTACACTTTATACACACACACACACACACATTTATATATATATCTATATATATATGATACAAATTTAGTTTTAAGGTATACTATATTAATAAGTAAACATGCTCAATATGAGAGAGCATATGTATATATAAAAGTGGACAATGAGGTTAGTACATGGTCTGAAGATTGCTTTCAAGTATGAAACATACTGTCACCCCTTATTGTTAACCTCAGTGTCCATTTTATATATATATATATATATATATATATATATATATATATATATAAAAAGCAAGATGTTTGTGTGTGTGTCTGTCTATCTGTCTGTCTGTATGTCCTTTATACAAATCCACAATTTTCATTTGATTCTCATCAAACTTCACCTAAATATTTTTTAGGCTTCCGGTCAGGTCATGGGCTACTTATTTGTTTTTTATTTCCCCCTTATTTCAGAAACCAATACCCTGATATCCAATCAGGTCTGATCAAAATCAGGATTTCAGCCCTTTTATCATAGTTCTTACTGCAGAATTTGCTGTAACTTGGTAAAATTATAGTTTTTAGTCTCAAATATTAGTAACTCTTCTTAGATGACTCATTTTCTCTGATATCGAAAATTGATACCCCCGATATTCTATTGAATCTGATCAAAAACCAATATTCAGCCATCAATATGGCTCATTTTCTCCAATTTTACTCTCAATGGATACGATCAGTTTTCATGGACTTAGGTTAGTTTATCCTTGGATAACTTATTTGAATCCAATATTGGAAATTGAACCCTATCAGGTCTGATCAAAATCAGGTTATCAGCCCTTTTATTTTGGTTTTTGCATCAGGTTTTGCTCTAAGTAGGTATAATTGTAGTTCTTAATCTCAGCTATGATACCATTTACTCAGAGGACTTATTTAGCCTTCAAAATTCAGACAGAAAACTTATTTGACATCAATACCGGAAATCAAAATTTGACTTATATCCATTCATTTTTCTCTGAGTCTACAGTTTCACTTTGACCGGAAACGACTATTGCTTTTTAATCTTTCGTGCCGATGTCCAAAGAGTCTGATCTTCAGAACCATGGATTAGTTTTAAAGGTTTCATTACACCCGAGCAACGCCGGGCTATACTGCTAGTATATATATATATATATATATATTAAAAGTTATTATTATTAATTTTTTGGTCATGATTAAATTAGACCAGTACACAGTTTTATTAGAAAGTGCCCAGTTCATATAAGTTGTAGATCTTTTGAATATTTTTCAATTGGAAACCAGTTATTTCCGCAATCAAGGTTTCAACCTTTCAGCATCTTCAAGCAATTTATAATAACTGATTTTCCAATGTTTTCAAATGTACAACTGGGAATTTTACAAACATGCAACTGGAATTTTTAAAAAACTGTAATTTCAAAATTCTGGAGTGATACTAAAGGATCTTAATCACTTTCATAATGAACCATCATTTGTATAAATAATTGTACCATAAGAAAAATTCTTCATATTAGATATTTAGGTGGACCTGAAGCAGACTATCACAATGTTTAATTTCGTTGTTTTTCATTTCGTTTGTTTTTCTATTTTTTTTTTTTTACTTTTTTTCACCGCAGTCCTATCAATTACCCACTTAGCTTTATGATTACCAAAAAAAAATTTTGAAAAATTTCAATATTTAAACATTTTCTGTGGCAGGGGGATTAGTTTCTCATAAACGTTATAGTAAATTGAGCCTCCATTTTGAAACCAGTTGCCGGTACAACATTACTGCCACTTTTTAAAGTTATATTTAACTTTTCCTATTTTCTATTAAACAAGTTATTTTGAAACTACTCATTATTCTATTATCCTTGGGTATGATTGACTTTTTTCTTATTCCCCCTCTCAAACTGATAAATCTAATGTCACTTTGCAAAACACACTTTGGGAACAAATACAAGCTGCTTGGCAGGAGATACCATTAGATACATTGAAGAAGCTTGTGATGTCAGTGCCTGACAGAATGAAGGCTTTGATCAAAGCAAAAGGCTATTATACTAAATACTAAATTTATTATGTAACAAGTATTTTTTCTTGTTAAAGCATTTGTTGAGTAAATCAAATAAAATTACTTTAATTAAATTGTTTATTTTCTGTCAATATGCCCCATAAAAGATAAAATAGTTTTTGTCCTTATACTTTTGCACAGTACTGTATATATATATATCTTGTATAAAAAAGACAATTTCTATATTTTTTCTTGATTTTAGCTCCATATGTAAAATATGTCCATTTTCTTTTCTGTGATAAAATTTTGTATCAGTAACAAAATCTATAATATATAGAGAAAATAGTATTATGATAGACATTGGTTAAATATCTTAACCATAATATCTTAAATATTAACTAATAAAATTTTTTAAATTGACCACACCATTTTAAGTATTAAGTAGCAGGTTTACCATGGTAATGAGCTTCCCTTATGTCTGTTTTATTTACAGTTTGATAATGCTCCCATAAGAAGTATTGAAATGTAGGCAAAAAAATAAAAAGATTTTTCTACTGGCTTTCCCGTGTTCCATCTTACAAATGTTGTTCGGATATTTCATCTCAATCATTAGCAAACTTGGACCTTTGTGCCCACAAAAAAAAAAAAAAAATAGACTGTCAAAAGGACATTTCTCCCCCTTGACCTTGACATTGCTATTATTATATTATATTATATTATATTATATTATAACTATCTTCACTCTTAAATTATGTTCATCTTTTTAAAAGGTAATGATTAGAATTGTGATAAAACATAAATATATGATGAAAATAAATTTATACATTTGTTCTTGAGAATTTATAACAAAAATATTAAACTATTTATTTGCTAGATTGTTTATTTACAAGTATAGTTTTATATGCAAATATTGTATTAATTTTTAGTGTTTAATTGTGATATTGTTTAGCACCAAGGTTTTTGATTTTTCAGTATTTTTACTGATAAAATATATTTTGGCAAGTAGGTTTTTTTCCTAAAGTGCTTGATATCAGGGTGGTGATATAGTGTTGATAAGTACGCTTGTCTTTTTAATTAAGCAGATTCAGGCCAACTTTGAAGGTATATGATGACATTGTTATGATATTCTCACTCACCGGGGCTATTTGCCATTAGGTCCCAGTTTTTTCCTGTTTATATAGAGCATGGTGTGATTTAGTATTAGTTTTTAGAATGTTTACAACCTTCTAAAATCTAATACAATTTAAAATTAATGCAATGCAATATTTATCATTAACCAATTTATAAAGAAATAACTATAAAACAATTTTTATTCATAAATTTATAAATTATTATTAAATAATTATTAAATTATTAAAATTATTAAATTATTAAAATATGCAAATCAGCAATAAGAAAATCCTTATTATTTATATTTTTTATAAAGTTTGAATTGATCGGCAATTAGCGATTTTGCCAACCATTCCAATAAACAATTTAATGAATAAATAGTTTTATTATTTTTGTTTTCTCAAGAAATGTAAAAATTCACATGTTTAGGTTTTATTAAAATTCTAGCAATCATTTTTTAAAACAATAAACATTACCGAGGAGCAAAGATAATAGTGGTGCCAAGGGAAAAACTGCCTTTTTGACACTTCATTTTTTTTGGTGGGCATGTGTATTCAAGAATGCCAATCATTTATATGCTTCTAAAATCTGTAAAATAATATGAATGTAAATATTTTAAATTCTTTTTTTTCTTTTTTTACTTCTGTTTTGTGTTTAGCTGGGAACCTGGAAGGAGTATTTTGGGTTTTTGTTTGTACAACAACAACAATAACAACAACAACAACAACAACAACACATAGAAACAACAATTAAGGAAAAAAGAATACACAACAGAATACAGACAGACAGACATATGGACAGACAGACAAAGCGATTAACACAGACAATAACAAGCAAGTCATATTTCAATAGAGAATCAACAACAATCAAAACAACATATACATATACACCTCAAGCACACAAAAGAAAAAAAAATGCAGTCTTGAAATAAAAGTGAAGATAACAACTGGAGATCCCAACTTTGAGGCAGTACCACCTTACTTCACTAAAGAGCAGAGGCCCTAAATCAGCCAAATGCTTTTGCAGAAATGGCTGCAAAAAACTGGGCAAGTTTTACTTCATGCCACATATAAACATGTGGATCCCAATAATAAATATGACCTTGTGTCACATTTAAGCTTATGGGAAGGTGAAGCCCCAACAAAAAAAAAAAAAAAAATTCTTTATTTAAAAAAAAAAATGGTTTCGTAACTTAAGTCTTTTATGTTTTTAAAAGCTTTGAACAACACAATCAGTTTTCTACAATTTTTTTATTAATCAAGTTCACCCCAAGCAAGGCAATAAAGCCACTAAGACACAAGGGTTTACTGGGTGTGGAAGAATTAAAAATAGAAACATTAATAATGAGCTAGAACAAAAAGAATAATCAGGAGAACAGTAGATGACGATTGACATTGTATTTGAATTTTTAAAGATTAAATTTGGCTGGAAAGTGTGGAACTGGAAGGGAGTTCCATAATCAAAAAGTGTGAGAAAGGAAGCTTTTAGCATAGAACTTACAGTAACATATAACCAGTTTAACAGTAAATAGATGAGATCTCAATACCAGTCTAGTACTGTGCTTAAATTCAAAAGTCTCGGTACCATAACAGAGAGTTCATCGAAACAATTACCATGGAAAAAAAACTTAAATTACAAAGAAGTTATTTATGTAATCTGTCCTGCTAATACGACTAATCTGAGCCATCATTAAGCAGAAATACAGCACGGTCAGTCTAGTCCCTGAGCTCAAGAAAAGAAAATCTCTCCTGTCAACAATAATGGTTGTCCTGTTATAGTTAAAAATATCTCAAACCCACCAGTCACATTGCAAGCTGCTGATCTGCATAATTTTGCATCACAATTTATTAACAGAGTTCATTAAATCCTCTGAGGCAATTGAACCCTCAATGGTTAATCAATTGTGAAGGTTGATGATTTCAAATATCTTGGATCATATATTGTAGATTCAGGAAAAGCTCCTGCTTGGGAGAGATGCAATAAACTTGATAAGATCTGGACCTTGTAGATTCCTTAAAATTTAGAATTTTCTAAATATTGATTGAGCCGATCATTTTCTATGGTTCAGAGACTTGGATTTGTCTGCTCATTGGAAGAAACAACTTGATGGAACTTATACGAACATGCTGAGAAAGATCCAGAACATCAACTGGAGATACCAACAAACACTGACCCACATCTACGGAGATATCATACGATTATCTCTTAAGCTTAAACTACTACAATTTGCTAGCCACTGTTATTGAGCACAGAATGAGGTGATCACATCCTTGCTCTTTTGGCATTGCTCTCGAAGTGTTGCATCAAGGAAAATAACATATCCACACACAATTGCCCAAGACTCGAGGCTGGATAGGAGAGATCTGAGCACAGCAATGCTTGACTGTATTATGTGGAGTGGGATTGAAGATGGATTTCTGACCAACCATAGATTTTTCTTTTTTTTTTTTTAATCATATCACCCCGAGCAAGGCGGTAACGCCACTGATGTGCAGGGGGCTACATAAAAGTGAAAAGATTGGAAAAAAGAAAGCCGGAAACCACATCCTAAACAGGGAACAAAGGATGAGCCTCTACACCTGTTCAATAGAGATGAGTGGAGTTTGAACCGGGCGATTGGTCAAAGGATGTGTTGTGGATCCTGGAAATGGGGCCCACAGAAATAAATGAACCACAATCAGTAATTAAGATAGAAAATAAGTATATTAACTTAAGGATACAGACTTGAATAAAGATTAATAGTCCAGGAATGCGGGTTAGTAAAAAGTATATATACAAATCTCTGGAACTGAAGCAGTAGTATATTGAGTATATCCATGTCGAAAACTGACGGGTAATGCGTAATAATCTTCTCGAGGAGTGGGGCACGGAGCTACTATGAACTAGTGGACTGACTGCTAATCTCTCTCGTATTCTCCGGTTAACCCTCTGTGAAAATGCAGTATTCTCCTGTCTCGATTATATCGCAGTAGTATAAGTATATTCTGGATGAGTCCATCTTTATGAAAAGGGAGAACCCCACAACAGGATGATAATGATTAACTTTAATTTCTGTCTGAATTGAGGATTGAATATTGTTGCCACATTCAGGCTGCTTCCTCTTGTAAGTATTGACAAATTTTGTTTTGGGTTAATGCTCAAGCCGTTTTACAAAAATGGTTCTTGCTTTGAATATTGCTGGCCTGTTACTCTTGTTATGTATTTAGAGATTCATTATAAAACCCTAAGAATAATCTGCAATATTATCAGTCCTGCCTGGCATCTCATTTTTCAATCACTTCCTCACTACCATAACATAGCTTCCCTGTGTCTTTTCTATGAATATTTTACATGGCGACTGTTCTGAGAATTTCACCCTTTGAAATTTTTATTCCCTCCATCCAGACAAATTGTACTTGTGCTGGCTGTAGTAAGAATGGTAAGTAAGAACATATTGTTTTGGTGTAAGGACTACTGTGGTATGTTTGGGTCAGTGATTGTGGCTAGCTAAGTTTAAAATAAGGCAGATTAAAGACCATCCTTCCCCTATGCTCTGTTTTGGCCTTGCGTCAATTTTCTAGTTTTCAAAATAAATATTAGTTTTCTCTATGGTACCTTGATGTCACAAATTTAAGCACATTACTAGATTGGCAGTTAGGTCTCATCATTTTATTGCTGAAAAATGCTAGATATAACCATAAATTTTTTCTAATAGTTTCTTTTCTTTTATTTCTCATGTGTGGAAGTCTCTTCTTGATTCTTGCTTTACTGTCAGCTACAATCTTTAATTCAAATGCAAGGTTGATTTTCGTCTTCTGTCATTTTGAATACTGTTCTTTTATTGTCCTTTCTCCTCAATAATGTTTTCTCAATTTCTTTCATTTGCAGTAACTCTTTTGTATCTTAGTGGCTTTATCCCCTTTCTTGGGAGTCAAAATTATTAAAAACAATTCTAGGATGAGGAGTTATCAGTATTTACTTTATTTAGAGTCAGACTAATATCCTGATCTTTGTTGTTACTATCACAATGAGCACAACAGCCAAAACATTGAGATAACAACAAAGACAATGATATTAGTCTGACTGTAATGTTTTCTCAATTTCTTTCATTTTCAGTAACCCTTTTGTATCTTAGTGGCTTTATCCCCTTTCTTGGGGTCAAAATTATTAAAAACAATTCTAGGATGAGGTGTTATCAGTATTTACTTTATTTAGAGTCAGACTAATATCCTGATCTTTGTTGTTACCATCACAATGTTTTGATGAGCACAACAGCCAAAACATTGAGATAACAACAAAGACAATGATATTAGTCTGACTGTAATGTTTTCTCAATTTCTTTCATTTTCAGTAACCCTTTTGTATCTTAGTGGCTTTATCCTCTTTCTTTAAGGTTATTCTGACAAAAAACCTACCATCATACATACCCAATTAAGATTATTTTTTTACTCATTTTATGGTTTATCAGCCCTTTGTAGGTTATTTGATACCAGAAAATATTTTTAGATAGTAAGAATTTTTTTTGAAGTAATAATGATTCATTGATACAAGTCTTACTAATTAACCTATAGCTGGCGGGGGTGGGGGAAACAGGTGGATTCATTCTTTTCCCAAGATTATTTGCTTGTAGCTGAATATAATGAACCTGACTGAGAT
This sequence comes from Ascarosepion bandense, assembly GCA_037127315.1. NCBI lineage: Eukaryota > Metazoa > Mollusca > Cephalopoda > Sepiida > Sepiidae > Ascarosepion > Ascarosepion bandense. The sequence goes on along the minus strand of JBBBDQ010001394.1, from coordinate 562,795 downwards.
TGGAACTTGGCTCTCCAGGTTACAATTCCAAGCTGTTTCCATCACAACACCGGCACATCCAAATTTACAAGTGGTATTTCCAAGCTTTCACACATCTAGGTACTGACCAGGATTAACTTCAGTAAGTATATAAGAACCACTGTTTCAAAGTGGTATGGCCATAAGCACCCAATTAAGAATTACTCCATTATTCTCATGAAATGTTCCTTAATACAAACTTCTAATAGTCTAGCTATGGTTCGTCACCTTAAAAAGAAATCATCTATACTTTCAACAGTGACTGATTTAGAGCCTGCATACTCTTCTCATGGCAGAAGAGAAAAGAGCATGAAAGTTTAGTTAAATTTTGGACCTGAAGCAGACTACCACCACGTTTAATTTCGTTGTTTTTCATTTTTTTGTTTTACCTTTTCAACGCAATTCTATCGATTGTTACTTAAACTTTCCGATTATCAAAAGAAATTTTGAAAAATTACAATATTTAAACAAATTTTTTGGGGGTGGGGGATCAGTTTCTTAGACAACATTAAAGTAAACCGATCCTCCATTTTGAAACCACTCGCGTTAGGGTTGCTTTGTTTATGTTAATTTCGTTGTTTTTCATATTTTTAACTTATTTCAGTGCAGTTCTATCGATTGTTACTTAAACTTTCCAATCATCAAAAAAAATTTTGATAAATTACAATATGTAAACAAATTTGGAGGGGAGTCAGTTTCTCATACAATGTCAAAATAAATCAATCCTCCATTTTCAATCCACCATAAGGTTGTATGAGAAACTGTTGCCCTCTGGAAAAATTGTTTAAATATTGAAATTTTTGCAAATTTCTTTGTGATTTGTAAAGTTCAAGGTGTAAAAGATAATATTGCACTGAAAAAAGTCCAAAAAATTTGATAATGAACAAATTTACAGGTGGCAGTAATGTCGTACCAGCAATTGGTTTCAAAATGGAGGCTCGATTTACTATAACGTTGTATGAGAAACTGATCTCCCCCCCAAAAATGTTTAAATATTGAAATTTTTCCAAATTTTTTTTGTCAATCATAAAGGTAAGGGGCTAATTGATAGGACTCTGCTGAAAAAAGTATAAAAAAATAATGAAAAACAATGAAATAAAATGTGGTGGTAGTTTGCTTCAGGTCTGCCTAAATTTCTAATATGAAGAATTTTCCTTATGGTGCAATTATTTATACAAATGATTGTTCATTATGCAGTTATATTTTGATTAAGCTTCTTTGATTGTCTACTGCATTTAGTATGCTCTCAGGATTTCAAACTGAACACTTTATTCATTTCATGAAGGTAAGATTTAAATAAACGAATTATCTCCCTTGTGCGGACAATGAAGTAAAAACATCCAGCTTCCATCAATTGAATAAATGCTTATGTTTAAAATTCAAACACAGTTACAAACACCTGAAGGATACAATGATTGAAATAATGTCAACAGTTTAAATATATAAGTTTTTATCGACAAAATTAATTTTGCACAGTTATAAATCTACCGTTTGTCCGTGCAATGAATACTGTTGACATATCTGGTTGGGTGCTTCTGCTATTCATCTTGAGGTTCTCGTCAAAATTCATCTTGCACAGTTATAAATCTACCATTTGTCCATGCAATGAATACTGTTGCCATATCTGGTCGGGTGCTTCTGCTATTCATCTTGAGGTTCTCGTCAGAATTCATCTTGCACATTTATAAATCTACCATTTGTTTGTGCATTGAATACTGTTGCCATATCTAGCCAGGTGCTATTGCTATCCATCCTGAGGTTCTCGATAAAATCCAAAAGAGGATCTGCAATATTATCGATCCTGATTTAGTAGCTTGTCTTCAGTCACTTTCTAATCAACATAATTCCTCTATCTTTTCTACAAGTATTTTTATGGCAACTGTTCTGACAAGTTTTTTATCCTGATTCCCCAATTACACACACCACTAGATTGGCATCAAGGTTTCACCCTTTTTATCATTGAAATAGTTAAATTTAAATGCCTCATCTACTCTAATAGTTTCTTTTCTCACACTTCCCATTTGTGGAACTCCCTTCCATTTGCTTGCTTCCCTGATAGCTACAATCTCCAAAAGTTTAAATGCAATGTCAATTGCCATCTTCTATCTACTTCATTCTCATCCATCTCCTATCCTTTCTTCGACATTGTCTGTACATTGTTTTTTCTTTCACTGTAACCCCCAGCACACCAGTGGCAGTCCTACCTTGCTTGGGGTGAAATGATTATTAAAAAAAATTATGACGATCAAGATGAGGGCCACAGTTTGAATACACCTCTTTATAATAACGATGATTCCTCATCTTGATAATAGCCAGGTCATTGTGACTATCACAAACAAGACGAGGACAATAGTTCAAATAAATCAATGTGATATCTTTCAGTTTTATTTCTAATTTAAATCTTTGAGTAAAATTGTCTTGATGTATTTTCACTGATTTCACAGGAACTGTCAGTGTTGCTAAAAGTTTTTTTGTGTGTGTGTATGTGTGTGTCTGCCTTTAAATCTACATTGACAGCATGATGTAAGAGTCTATTATAGGTCATATAGAGTCAAGAAAGATTTTCGAATCACTTACATGCAATGGGGAAGTCTTGTGGGAGCATTCGAATATGATCAATGGGAATTCGGCCCGTGTCGCCATCATCAAACTCCACACTTACAGAGTTTTTGTCAGCATGAGGGTCAGGACTCGCTGAAGTGAAACAGAAATACAAGATAACCAAATGTGTGCATCAAATTTGAAGGGAGGCTAATATTGTCCTGTTTTTTGCTTAGTTTTCTTCAATATAAATGAAACAGATTAATAATCCTAGAAACACTTGGAAGGGAAAGGTCAAAGAACAGAATTATATATATATATATCTAAGTATAGGGTTGGTATGGATGGAATAATATTCCATATCTAAAGAAACACTATTCTTAAAAAAGTGCTCAATACAAAGTAGAGCTAATAATATCTATTCAGAAATTATAACATAAATATGTTATAATATCACTATAAAAGTAGCTATTTTATTTCGACACTACTTGTGTCTTATCAAGTGAAATCTCGTGATAAGGTACAAAAAGTGTTGAAACAAAATAGCTACTTTTGTAGTGATATTATAACATATACATGTTATAATTTCTGAATATATATATATATATATATATATATATATATATATATATATATATTCTTCATTTGTAAACAAGTTATTATGTGACCTAGGTTTCTACCATGTGGTGTTTTCAGGCAATTTGCAACAACTGATTTTATCCTTTACTAATTTTTTTAAGAACGTTCACATAATGATGGTTTTTTTTAATGCTCACGTGATGTGGAATTTTTGAACATGCAATTTATAAAATTACAAGAAATTATAATGTTTTCATCCATGGTTGTATGAACCTAATAGGTATTTTATCGTATGGTTACACTTAGTCATAATTTCAGTGCTTTCATTCATAGTAAAATATATATATATATGTATATATATATATATTCTTCTATGTGCCCTGTTTTTTCAGGACATAGGCATTCATGGCTTTCTACGTTTCCCTATCCCTGGTGACTCTGAGCACGCCTTCTCCTGTTACACCATGCACTCCTCGTACCGTCATCCACCTGATTAGGTCCTTCAAATATGTTATCCGTTGCTTTCCCTGTCTCTTTTTCCCTCTATTAGGCCTGTTAGTATCAGATTCTCCAAGCCCTCCTTCCTCATTGCGTGTCCCAGGAACTTCAGCTGTCTCTTCCTGATGCTCAGTATTAATTTCCATTTTGTTTCCATCATTTCCAAGACCTCATCATTGCTCACATGCTCGATCCATGATATTCGCAGAAATCCTTGTTTTATGCAAGTTTCATTTAAAACGACAGACAAGGTTCTGTTTTAATGTTTTGTTTATCCAAGTGCTTTCAGCTATAGTTTTAGCCATTATCAAGGATGAACTTTATTTTACTTTTAACTAAATACATAGATTGTTTTAAAATTAACAATAAATAAAAACAATTATAACTTAAGAGCCAATATCCCCAAGGTCATTTCAACGGTGTTTTTTTTTTTTTTTTGAACGATCACCTGACGGAGAATTTTTGAACACGACATTTTTAAAATTACAAGAAATTATAATGTTTTTTCATCCATGGTGGTTTAAACCTAATAGGTATTTCTTAGTAATGGTTACACTTAGTCATAATTTCTGTTCTTTCATTCAATAGTTCATTTTTGCTTGGGAATAGCATAATCTCTAACTTTTCTTCTTGGAACAGTCTACATATTTTGCCACCGTTGTAAGGCTTGGCTGGTTTCACTATACTCCACGTTATGTCTGGGTCTTTTCCATATTTTGATTTTAATTTCCTCACGTCACTAGCCAATTTTGTACAGTTTTTTAAGTTTTTTCTTTTGAATGTAGGCTTGTGATTGAACCACCTGGTCTTAAAGGTGTCTTTAGTTGATCCCAAATATATTTTATTTTGACCATTTAAGTCATGTACTTTTGCCTTGTTACTCTTCAGTCATGAACTGAGCTTTCCTGGGTGCTGGTGTGTGTATACATCATGTGTATATAACACATTAAAATCTCCTCTGCTCTCAGCCATCTGCCAATAGCTTAGGGGTAGGCTCTATCACTGATACCAAATCAGTTGAGTTTTGATCCAGGCTGGAAGCAATCAGATGTCTAGCCAAACTGATCAGCTGTGATACAGCGAAACAGGCTTGTAAGTGGATGACAAATATATTATGCTCTCATTACGACTGAGCTCTCTAAAGAGGTGAATTTTTTAAAAAGTTACCACTTCTGCAATATATGCATTACTCTTCAGCAATGAATTGAGTTTTTCTGGTATTTAGTGTGTGTATGCACTGCTTATATATAACATGCTAAAGTTTCTCCTCTCTCATTCTATGCGCCTATGACTTATGAAGTAGAGACTCCGACTGACATCAAATCGGTTTCAATCCCAGCCAGAAGCAAGTAGATGTCTGACCCCACTGATGAGCTGTGATACAGTAAAACAGGCTTGTATGTGGATGATATATATATATATATATATATATGGTAATGGTTGTTACAATATTTTTATAAATTCATAGTATCACTACACTACAATTTATAAAAACATTGTAACAACCATTACAGTATAACGCTCTACATTTGTATCGAGCACTCTTTATAAAAGTAAATGCATGAACAAAAGGTTAAAAAACCTACGAGTTCAACAACTTAGTTACAATATATATATATATATATATATATATATATGTAAATATTCTCAGATCATCTGAGGAGAAGAACAGTATTATTAAAAAAGAGAAAAGAGGAAAAACATATTTTGTTTTAGCTGATGTATTTTGTTTTTTGTCTCAATAAAGTCCATCAGCTAAAATAAATATAGTTTTCCTCTTGTAATTTTTTTAATTGCATATATATATATATATTAATAAGTATATGTTTTTTCCTCACTATTAACACAGGTGATATAAACTTTATTTACATTGTTTGGACTGTTTGGACTGTTGTCCTTATCTTTATTGCCATGTTCATGATGTTTCGACTATTATACACTCCAACCTTTTTCAGGTGCTACAAATTTGGAACCCAACACTTGATTATCTTGATCAATGGGATATATCATTCTCATTCCTTATGCAATGCCACTTCTGGAAGCCATGTAGTTATCTCCCTTTAACACAATTCTCAAAAGTTATTTGGAATGAGAATGGTATACCCCAGTGATTAAATTAAAGAGTTTTTTTTTAATTTCTAGCACCTGAAGAAGGCCAAAGCATACAATGGATGAGACGTCGTAAACCTAGCAATAAAGATGAGGACAATAGTCTGAACTATGTAAATAATGAAAACACTACTTCGCCTCAGAAATATAGACAAATACAGATGATATAAGTTAAATTTTCGGACTGAAACAGCAAGCTAAATTTGTGGACAAGGGACCCTTAAACTAAATTTGTAGACAGGCAACAGGCAAATTACCAGAGAAATTTATTTCAGTGTTTCAAGATTTCATTTCATCTTTGTGTATTCTTGATTAATTATGAATTATTTTTCTTCAATCAGCAACTGATAAGACTTTTCATTAAATTAGTTAATAATTTTATCAATAATTATTATAAAACATTAAGAGTTATTAATAAAGACTTAATAATTAATCAGTACTAATAAATATATAAGTATGTATAAATAGGATATGGAATATAGAAAAAAATTTGCTAAATTTGACAAGTGGAAAACTGTTTCATTGACTTGATTAAGTGTTTCAACATTGTTAGACAGTCTTCTTCAGATCAGAATGAAAGAAATATATGTATCTGAGTTTATGAGTGTGCTTCAGTATTAAATCAATAATACTTTTCTGCTAGGCTTGGTAGAGGTGAAAGAACAAAATTGAGTGGCTTTTGTAAAAAAAAAGCATTATTTTAATTAATACTGTTTCATTTTCTTTTTGTCAAAATTATTTAAATATTTTCTAGATCTTCTGAAATGAATTTAAGGGAAATTTCTATCTAATATTTCCAAACAGGTTTTTTGCTTTCAACCAATTCTGAAAAATTGCATAAGGATAAAATTTAATGCAGAAAAGGTAAGAGAATTTTTTTAAAAAAATTTCAACAAAACAAGAAAATTGAAAAAAAAAAAAAAGAAAAGAAAGCAGCACAAATTAATATAACTTCTTTTTTTACAAAAGTCACACAATTTTGTTCTTTCATCCAGTGGGAGTGACGCTAGCTTAATGGAAAAAATTATTTGTCGCTGTCGTCTTGCGGCCTTGGTCGAGATAGAACTCACTACACCCCTCCAGTATTCCCTGTGCATTTGGAACCCTGGCACAGTTTTGTAGCAAAATTCATAATCTTGTCAAATAGCTGAATACTTGATGCTTTACTAGAGCTATCAAGGGTGTTTTTGTTGTGACACCAACACGAGATAGGTTGCCTCCAGGCCCCAGCCCTTTATTTAACCCATAACTGGAGGGAAGTGATGGATTAATACCTTTCCCAAGCATACCAGTGCTGAAGTGAATGCAGGGTACGAACTCAGCTCACTGATTTCTCTTTCCAAGTCGACCTCCACTGCACCACAACACACATCCATCGTTGAATACACCGGTTCTCATTCAATCACCAAAGTTAAGCAATGTGAGCCTGGTCAGTACTTAGATGGGTGACCACTTGGGAATACCAGGCACTGTAAGCGTTCAGTGACAGTGAAAAAACTATTAATGATTTATTATTGAAGCATGCACACAAACACATACGCATATATTTATTTTTGCTCTGATCTGAGGAAAGGATGTTCGTTGTGGTGCAGTGGATATCGGCTCGGAACGAGAAATCAGGGAACCGAGTTCGAATTCCAGCCAAATTCGTTGCATTCACTTACGTGCAAATACCCTTGGGAAAGGTATTAATCCGTCTCTTCCCCCCAGTTATGGGTTAAATAATAGGACAGATTGGGTTCTATAGCCTTGGTTGGCAACCAGACTACTGCAGAAAGCAATGGTAACCTACTGCGGGATAATCTTCTGCCCAGTCAGTCATGTCTCTTTCGAGACATGATCACCCAAGCGTGTATTGCGCATGTCACTTAACTGACTGACTGAATCTGAGGAAGTCTGTCTAACAATGGTGAACCATGTAATTAAATCTAAAAACAGTTTTCTACTAGTCAAATTTATATATGTATATATTTATATATATGTATAAATATTTTTTTAAATAATATAAAGATGACAGAACATATTTTTATTAAAATATTAATAGTTTTTATAATTATTATTAATAATTTTATTATCAATTATTACTAATAATAATTATGACTAATAATAATTATTACTAATTAATGATTATTACTAATAAATAATTATTACTAATTAATAATTATTACTAATTAATAATTATTACTAATAATAATTATTACTAATTAATGATTATTACTAATAAATAATTATTACTAATAAATAATTATTACTAATAAATAATTATTACTAATTAATAATTATTACTAATTAATAATTATTACTAATTAATAATTATTACTAATAATAATTATTACTACTAATAATTATTACTAATAATAATTATTACTAATTAATAATTATTACTAATAATAATTATTACTAATAATAATTATTATTATTAATAAAAATTAATAACTCATGAAAAGAATGATGTGAAGAATTTAAAAAAATTAAATGTTAATTTAAAGAAACATAATTTACATTTGGAAATAGTTCCTGGATAAAGGCAACTGTACTGTTGGCTCCAATAGGCACACATTCGAGTGCCTTCAGAAAGGTATTTTTGGGAACCAGGGGTCACATCAAGTACCTGTTGAAAAAGAAGAAAAAAATAAGACATTTAGAAAATTAATTTGAAGTTGAAATATTTTGCATTTATACGAAGCTTGGTGTAATTTGATATCTTTGGGTGGGCATGATTTTTGTTTTTGTTTGATGAATGTTGTATTATTTGTTTGTCTTTGGTTTGTTGCTGTTTCTTAAGGGGTGAAGGATTTATTGGTGGTTAATTGCTTTTTATTGTGTTGACTCCTTTTAAATCAGGAAGAGACAGTTGAAATTTCTGTGGTATGTAATGAGGAAGGAGGGCTTGGAGAGACTGAAGTCAAGAGGGACAGAGGAAAACAAGCTTAAGTAAACGGATGGTGGAACAAAACTTTTAAAAAATAAGACAAAATTTATTAAAGCTGTGAAGAGCAGGAAACTGTGGAGAGCCATGATTGTTTACATCTTGAAGGGATATGGTAAATAGAAAAATTAAGAAATAATATTGGATCAAGGGGCTTAACAAGATAAAACAAAGGAATGAAGAAACTTTGTCAGTTAGCTGAGCAGCATTGTTTCAGTGATGCCAATTTTGGAGTTTCATGAGGGTATTATTGTAATGTCTCCACTCTTCAGGGTAACTTGCTTTTTCTGATGCTGTTTTCCATTTTTCATAATTATATGAAGTTTGGTGTAATTTGATATCTTTGTGTGTGAGGGATTTTTGTTTTTTGTTTGTCGAATGTTGTATTATATGTTTATCTTTGGTTTGTTGGTGTTTCTTAAGTGGTAAAAGATGTATTAGTGGTTAATTGCTTTTTATTGTGTTGATTCCATTTAAGTTGGTATGCCTGAAACAATACTGCTTAGCTAACAAGCTTCTCCACATTAATTCTATTAAGGTTCTATCCTTCTTAATATCGAGCACTTTACAACAAAATATCTGCTTGCCTAAAATGCATTTCCACCAGTATACTACTGAAGAAAGGAGCAACTTTGACACTAAGCATCATCACAATTTAACACTATGAAATATATATATATATATATAATTCAAGTAGTAGGAGGATTTGAACTATTATTAAGTAAATCATCGAGCTTTGTATTCGACCTTAACAGAATGTAGAAAGCACTCAACGGCCGTTTCGCCCTATATGTGGGACTCTTCAGCAGTGTGCATCTACTACCAGGAATCGAAACCCGACAGTTAGGTTATTAAGCTGATGTCTTACAACTGTACCACAGGCACTGGTGACGAAGAGGTAACAAATTAAGCTTGATAAAGTGCGCTGCTCCTCATGAATTCTGTGGTGGAACTAATCGTTACCTCTTTGTCACCAAGACCCGTCATACAGTTGGTAAGACCTCAGCTTAATAACATAACTGTCGGGTTTCGGTTCCTGGTAGTGGATGCGCACTGCTGATGAGTCCCACATATAGGACGAAACGGCCGTCCAGTGCTTTCTGCATTCTGTTGAGGTCGAATACAAAGCTTGGTGAATTACTTAATATATATATATATATATATATATATATATATATATATATATATATATACAGGAAACAAAATTTAGATATTTTTACAAATCCATTGGTAATAATATATTTCACGGCTCCAACCGCTCCTCAGACCAAATTTATACAACAATGAATGTTTCAAATTTATCCAGATGAAGTCAAATGAAATAGAAAAAGGAAAAAAGAAAAAAATACACAATAAAAAGAAGAGAAAAAAAAGGAGAAGAAATATTAAAGGTAAAGGGGGTTTAACTTAACGTATTAGATCTTAGCTTTATGCAGCATCTTTGACTTAGATTCACAAAAAAACCCTTCATTGGTGGAAGAAATTAACTTTGACCCAAGCTGCCAGTTGTCTGTTTTAGATGTATGACATTGAAATTTGAAATTTCAACATTAGGGTGGAATATACGCACAAAAAATAATTGTTAGTTTTTCTATTTAATTTTAATCATAATAATAATAGT